>CM045460.1:28451608-28581608 GCA_024666655.1 Dascyllus trimaculatus
AATACTAAAAAATAGAACCATAAGAACTACCACAAACCAATGGAACATGTTCGTCTTGGGGTTTTCCTTAAAGATATCAATGAAAAAGGAAATGATCCAGTGAAGGAACCCAAGTCTATAAACAGGTTTCCATTGTACCACTAGTTCAGCTCTGTAGAGTCATGAAGGACTACAAGGCATGTTTTCTGCCAACTGTTTCTTCTACTGTGTTTTCATTATCTCAGTAGTGCGTCATCTCAAAACCTCATTCCCACACCGGGAGTTGAACCCAGAGCAAATGGGTGAAAACCAGCAATCCTGACCACTAGCCCGTATGGGACCGTTGAATGCCCAGTCCCATAAGTCTGGTTGTACAGAAGTCTGCAGTTCACTTTTTTCCATTTACCTACTGAAGCTGAAACTGGATCTACAAGGATAAAACCAGTGAACCTCAATTAATGTTGAGGATCATCACTGATAGCAGGAGTTGGGTCCATATGGCTACAACCCTACATACAGTTAGTCGTACAGTCGCCAAATAACGCTCCCACAACATTGGATAAACGAGACCTACAAACCAATAAGATGCCATTCTTCATCCACCGAAATGAAATTCAAGTTAAGTGTTGCCGTTTCGACACACTGGATTGTTGCAGGAGCGCTTGGAGCTGCACAAAACACAACATCAGTGGAGATGGAGGCCATATTCTCAACAGATACTGGCCTTTTTAATGCACATTGAACGTTACAGATCCAACAGGGAAGGAAGAGTTCTGGGGGAAATATGAGCGAGATGCACCTTTACATTTTAGAAGAATTTGTTGTATGAGATTCGTTTTTGCGGTTTGTGTTGTTCTTTTAGGCTCTTTGCTTCATTCCAAATTTGGTTTTATACCAATGTGTGTTGCTGTTTTTAAACTATTTATTGTTATTTTACAGATTTAATCCTGGCTTAGATGAATTACAGATAATAAACCAGTAAAATCACAGGAAAAAAGTAGAAATTTACATGTTATTCATAAAAATATATATCTATTTTTATTTTTTTTATATTAATTATAATTTGTTCTTTTAAAACATTTGACTTTGATTAATTATAATGTTTGACTTTTTAAAAATAAATAGATTTGATTGCATTTGAATCAGCAAAACATATTATTTTACAGATATTTGCCCTTATTACAGTGTTTTACTTTTAAAAATCAAATATTTTTATTGCATTTGAATCAGAAAAAATTATAAATTTTAGCTTAAATTTGTCCCTGTTTTCATAAATGACAGATAATATCTCGTAAAATTACACGCAAAAACGTTTAAGTTGATGTTAGCTGTAATTAAAAAAGGTCAAAAGGTGTTTTTAAAGTGGAGGAGGTAAACAGAGGATGTATTTTTTATGTTTCAGTGGATCAAAACTATAAAATTCTTAAATTCAACATGCCAGGATAAACATCTGGACTGCTGGATGTTCTAGATGTGATGATACCTCCTCCTCCGACCAACAGTTTCCTCGTTGTGTTTGGTTCTTTGGTTGCTTTGCTTCCTCTGAGCTACCAGGAAATGGCCTACATACATCGCAGTCAACGACACCGATTAATCACACCCGCTGCTAATGAATATTTCTTTACTTAAGCACCAGGCGCCTCCCTGAAGAGGAAAAGGTCGGCGAGATCCTTTGAGCCTCCGAACGCAGCGCCTCTGAAGCGGTTAAATATACCTGCTGAGGCCTTCAGGGACAGTCTGACGTCTGAGCGCTGACTGGAAAGATTTGTTTTATCTCTCTGACATGTTGATTCACGAGTCACACTGAGGCTCATGTCATCAAGTATGTTGTATCACCAAGAATGCAAACTGCTACCTGCATTAAAAACAGCTAAATTTAGCTTCCAGTGTTGTCGTTATTTAAAAATTGCATTTAAAAACGCTCCAACATCTATTGGAAATTGTGTTGTAGTTCCTTTTATAACTGAATTCAGCCAAAGACTACAAATCCCAACAACCACTGCAACAATTCTGTGCAAAAATATTTATACTGGAACAAATATTACAGTACAAGTGACACAACTTTCTCCCCAAACCTCCCCAGCTCTGTCTTTTGGATCAGTTTCAACAGTTTTCTAATTAAGTATTTGATACTTCACTTAATTCAACTTCAAAATCCACCTTTCAACATGCCGTGCTTCATCGCCTGTTTTACTCTAAATGTGAACAGAATTTGCAAAATATCATCATCCTGTATTGAAGAAGGCTTGAAAATATCAATTAAAATCATAAACTTATTAGGAAAATGTTTACTGAGGTAGTAAATCAAGTTAGAAGTCAGGTCAGTGTCTCATAGACTTTCTCATTGAGGAGTCGCCCCCTGCTGGTTGTTAGAGAGAATGCAGATTTAAATCGCTTCTTTTCTGACTTCACTTTTCATCCATCTTGTATTTCTTTGGATGTGAAGCGCAGAAGTTGAAATAGCCACTAACCAGATCTCAAATCAGTCTTTTTTTATTGCAGATGTTTTTGTTTTTTGAAGTGTGAAAGGAAAAATCACCCAAACCGGGCGGGAAAATGGCAAAAGTGAAAAGAAAAAGTACCGTGGCAGCAACTATCGAAACACTGTCTTTGCAGTGTGGATAAAAAGCTCATTGTTATGATAATCAGCTAGTTGATAAGAGCAAGAAGAGGCTCCAGACGTGAGCACAGACTGGATATAAAAGACGGACATAACAACAATGATGTCACCCATCAGCCCATCGTCTATTTTACTCTATATATGACCATAATTTACCAAAGAATCATCGTCCGGCATTGAAGGAGACTTGAAATTATCAACTGAGACCATAAACCAACTAGGAAAAAGTTTACTGAGATAGGAAATCAGGTCAGAAGTAGCCTTAGTGTCTCTCAGACTTTCTTATAGAGGAATCGCCCCCTGGTGGCTGTTGGAGAGAATGCAGGTTTACATCACTTTACTTTTTTGTTTCAAACCAAATCTAAAAACAGTCATGTTTCATGTGTCATGTCAAAAATCTCCTAAGTCAGCTATAAACCACTTTGCACTTCAGTTTAAACTCTGCATGTGTGTTAACTGTAGTTTTGCTTCATTTATCCGCCGTTCATTCATCTCTTGAGAAGGAAAGTGACATTTTTAAACTACACTCGGCTCTCATGTCTTGATTTCCGTTCTTCCTTGTTTTGTTCCAATCATCTTACTTGCAAAAATCTCATCATCCTGCATTGAATTAGACGAGAAACTAGCGATTAAGACCACAAACCTTTTAAGTAAATGTTAACTGAGGTGGTAACTCAAGTCAGAAGTCAGGTTAGTTTCTAACAGACTTTCTCATTGAGGAGTCGCCCCCTGCTGGCTGTCAGACAGAATGCAGGTTTACAACAGACCTGGAGGCCACGTCCGTCTTTTCCTGTGGAGTGCACCAGTTTAATCAGCTCTTTTTTTGTTTCAAACTCACTACATGTGATCCAGAGCCGATTCTACGTTGCGTTCAGCTGCGACGGGTCCGACCTGCAGTGCATCATGGGAGATAAACCCTCCCACTGCTTCCTGTAAAGTGACCACTGCATCTGCATTGAAGCACAGATCAGCCATTTCCAGACGATCTGAACGGACCTTCAGTCGGAACCCAGAACCTGATCGCGGTCAGATCCACTGTTCTGTGCTGGATTATTATTGGCTGTTTGGCTGCTATGGCAACCAACCAACCAACCCACCCAAAAAAGGGAAAAAAAGGAACACTGTTGGTGTTTTAGAGCTGCAGACCGGCGCCGCTGCATCCCATCACAAGTTAATGGCTGTTTTACATGGTCACCGGCGCCCTGCTTTAAGGTGTTCGCCGCTCCGACAGCCACCTACGGCTCCGACGGCATCCTGAGCAGTCCACCTTAACAACACTCCGCCTGGCGTCCAAACAAGCTTTGTTTACTGACAGGATTTGGCAGTCAGCCATTTTGTTTTTTTGTTTTTTTTGCTTTTTTGCACATTTACATAAACACCAAATGGTGCCTGCTTCCTGTGTGTGAGTGTGTGTGTGTGTGTGTGTGTGTGTGTGTGTGTCCATATATGTGTGTGTGTGTGTGTGAAGGCCCAAGCTAATTCCCTCCTTCCTCCTCCTCCTCCTCGTCGCCATGCAGATGAAAATCGGCAGTTTTGAGATTCATTAAAGCCCCGGGTTTTTTTTGTTATTTTTCCCGCAGAAGTCGATGAACTCGACACAAATGCTCACGAGCTGCAAGTTCATCCCTCCGTACCTTAATTTAGTTGATTACTAAATTATGCAATGACCCAGCCAAAGACATCGAGGGAGGAGGAGGAGGAGGATTTTTTCGCTGCCAGTGATTTTTCCAGAACTGCCCTGTTTCTTCTTCTTCTTCGTTTTTTTTTTTTACAGCTACTTCCTGCTCGCCGTCACCCCGGGCTAAACATGTGCGCCAGGCGGCACGGCGGAAAATAAACGACGAGGTTTCCTCTCCTCCCCGCTGCAACGCAACCCCCATACATCAGGTGGACGAGGAGGCTCACCGTCACCCTGAGCCGTTATTAATGTCGCCGCTTTCACGTGCGCGGATGCAAAAAGAAAGTGCTAAATATACACCTAATGTGCAGCATTAAACAAGTTCAAACTGCTTTTAACTGCTGGAAGATGAACTATTTACTCCCAGTTGTTCCACATGTGAAGCGTTTCTCCACTATTTTACTCCATAATATTATAACGTCACTGTTTATAGGCTTTTCCTTGTCGCTCTTTCAAAGACACATTCATCCAGTCTTGATCAAAAGCCTTCAAAAAGTATAAAAAGTGTAAGTACTAGAAAGTGAAAGTGAAAGTGGAGCGACGTCGAGGAGCTGAAGTAAAGAAGAAGCCGAGTCCCTGGTGTTTTTTACAGAGTCTGGTTGCAGTGGTTTGGAGTGAACTCCATGGTTTTAAACTCGG
Organism: Dascyllus trimaculatus; assembly: GCA_024666655.1. Classification (NCBI taxonomy): domain Eukaryota; kingdom Metazoa; phylum Chordata; class Actinopteri; family Pomacentridae; genus Dascyllus; species Dascyllus trimaculatus. Next base: position 28,456,525 of record CM045460.1, read on the forward strand.
ATTTGGTTTTGAGACTAAAAGAGAACTAAAGAAACTGTTTAAAAGGGAAGCGGGGAAGCCGTTAAAGAGCAACAAACTGGACTTTTCGATTAAGCTACTCCTGTTTTTCTTCATTTATATTTGTCTCTCTTTACAAATGATTTTACTTTGGGTCTAATTCAACATGAATGTGCTTTATAAAGGCACGTTGTTGCTCTTATTGTCGTTTATTAAATGACTTTTACAGCAAAGTACAGTCACTGCCTAAATGCATAATTTAACAAACTTGTTCTCAAACCTACCCTGCAGAGTTTCTATATGGATTATTTTAGCGTGTAATATGGATAAATAGCTAATATTATAATAGTTAGCTAGGTGATAAATGCAAGGAAAGGCTTCACATGTGAGCACAGACTGGATGTAAAAGATGGACGTAAGAACAGCGACGTCACCCGTTGATTAGTGGAACACCGACTTTGACACTTAGCTTCTGCTTTATCGCCTATTTTACTCAAAATTCGAACATAATTTGCAAAAATATCATCATCCTCCATTAAAGGAGACTTGAAGCTATCAGTTAAGACCATAAACTTGACAGGAGAATGTTTACTGAGGTAATAAATCAAGTCAGAAGTCGGGTCACTTTTTCAGAGACTTCCTCATTGAGGAGTCGCCCCCTGCTGGCTGTTGGACAGAATGCAGGTATAAATTTATTTTTTTATTTTATTTTATTGACAGTCTTTTGTTGTGAAGAGAACCAGTTTGATTAACTGTCTTTTTTGTTTCAAACCAGATCTAAAAACAGTCGAGTTTAATGTGGATGTTTTCATGTGTTTTGTTTTATTGAAGCACAAAATGAAAAATCTCCTCAACTGAACAGGAAACTACTTTGCAGTGCTGCTTGAGCTCTGCATGTCCGCTAACCGTAAGTAGTTCTGCTGAATTTATCCGTTGTCCAAACTTTTTTTTACTCTCATGTGTCTTCGCTCCTTTTAAACGTTATTAGTTTTTATTCACTTCATTGCTTTATCGTCTATTTTACTCTAAATTCCAACATAATTTGCAAAAAATATCATCGTCCTGCATTAAAGGAGACTTGAAACTATCACTCGAGAGCATAAACTTGTTAGGAAAATGTTTACTGAGGCAATAAATCAGGCCAGAGATAAACCTAGTGTCTCATAGACTTTCTCATAGAGGAGTCGCCCCCTGCTGGCTGTTAGACAGAATGCAGGTTTAAATTGCTTCTTTGTTGGTGTCACTTTTCGGACTTGGAAACCACATCCAAAGACTATAAACAGAAGATGGTAGTAAAGTGCACCAGTTTAATTAGCCGCTTTACGATGTAAAAACAGTCGTATTTAATGTGAATGTTTTCGTGTGTTTTGTTTTTTTGAAGAATGAAATAAAAAATCTCCTAAACCGGCCAGAAAACGACTTTGGAGTTCAGTTTGTGAGTTATTTTTGCCGCATTTGTCCGTTGTCCAAACTATTCTTACTCTCATGTGTCTTCACTGCTTTTAAGCTTTATTAGCTTTTATTCACTTTACTGCTTTATCGTCTATTTTACTCTAAATTCGAACATCATTTGCAAAAATATCATCGTCCTGCATTAAGGGAGACTTGAAACTATCAACAGAGACCATAAACTGATGAGAAAAGTGTTTACTGAGGTAGCAAATGAAGTCAGAATACACTTATTGTCTCATAGACTGTCTCATAGAGGAGTCGCCCCCCGGTGGCTGTCGGAGAGAATGCAGGTTGTTTTGTTGGTTTTGTTTTTTGAATTATGAAAAATGAAACAACTTTGCGGCGCCGTTTGTGAATTATTCCGCTGCTTTTACCCGCCGTCCAAACCGCTCTTACTCTCATGTCACCACAAAAATACTGAGCAGCTTCCGAACCCACTCGTTTTTCTTTACTTCTGCTGTTGTTGTTTTTAGATCTTCGTTGGATTCTACCTGAAATCGCTGATGTAGATTGTTTTTTCAATTCCGGTCTCATGCATGACGTGTTGTTTTTCAGTTTTACAAGCCGTCTGGGGTTTTTTTATATCGCCGCCGTGATTCTCTCTCTCTGTTTATTCGCGAGTGTTTGTGTGACATTTGAGTTGGTTTTTACATTTTTTTCACAGGGGTCACTTTTTAAAAAAATTCCTTTCCTTCCTCGTTTCCTTCCTGCGACTAAAAATCCTCCGTTCCCTCCTTATTTCCGCTCCGATGAAGCCTCCCGTCTCTCCAGGCTGTAATTAAGCAGCTCTGCCTCTGCGTTCAGTCATGGGTGGCTCATTGTGCACATGGATTCCTCTGCAACGCTTAATTGGCTAAACACTGTTTAGCCCACTTAGTCACTTCTCTACTTTTATTCCTCTTATTATTATCGGCATTATTATTATTACTCCTGCAGATTCTCTCCAGTCTGATGAACCTGTTTTCTCTACCTTCTTCTTTAACTTCACCTCTTCTTCTTGGCTTCGCTCCAGATCCGGCCGGGTTTTAGCCTCTGGTCCTAATTGTCAGGACGAGGTTGGATCCTGTATGAGACGACCATATGGTGCTTTGCTACGGGGCGAAAGTCCTCCAGTATTCTGATATTTATTTATATATCTGTGTACGTATATGTACATATGCACAGTTTAATTCTGATTTGTCACTATTCTGGTTCAGCGTGTCTTTAATTCCCCTCAGTTCGTCTTTTTCTAATGTCTTAAATCAAGTCCGAACCAGTCGGATATCTTGAATTGACATCCGGAAAATACAATCACAGGACTTTCAAATGTTGTTTCAGATATTTGTCGTCTCCTTCTGGAGGCCGGAAGTTGAAGTTCTGCTAAAGTTCCACCACAAGTCTCTTGATTTTATACACGGTCCAACGTTTTGTCAACCCATCCATCCACCCCGACCTCCTCCATATATCCAATCTTCGTGGGTGCAGGTCTTTCCAGAGATGTTCAGTCAGGTTCAATCCGGGCTCTGGCTGTGGGACTCAAGGACATTCAAACCCCTTTCCCACTGAGCTGGTTCCAGGTCTAGTTCGGAGCCAGAGCCTGACTTAGCTCCACTTCTTTGTGTTTCCACCACCTAAGCACCGACTCCAGGTTCTATAAACTGGAGCTCAGCAAGCACCAACTCTTTGCTGGTCCAGAGCTAAGCACCGAGTACGTCAGGGGCTGGGGGCGGGGTTATGGTGACCAACCATCAACGGTGGAAAGGGACACACAAGCGCTAATTAGTGTCCTTGTTCTCCAGGACGTCCCTGGTCCCATCACACATGTATTGGAATGACTCCTGGAAGTTTACCACAAACTGTTGACCTGAAATCCGCTACAGTTGTGTCCCACCAGTAGCGTGATCACGGATGTGTCCAGGCAACAGGAGGACCTCCGCCTCACAATCAGCCTTAAGACCATCTATAGAGATAAACATAGATATTATCATCAACTTACTGCTTTTATTTAACTGCTATGTAATGGATGCTAGCGTAGTGGTTTTACGGTGACCCAATGGCTCCAACTGGACTCCTTACCAACGGAAAAGCAAACAGGTTCTTAGGAGGAACCAGATTTGAACAAACTAAGTACCAAACTAGCACCTGGTTCTTTTTGGTGAAAAAGGGGTATCAGAGGCTTGTCCTGAAGCCACTCCTTTTTCATCTTGGCTGTGTGCTTAGGGTGCTGTCCTGTTGGAAGGTGAACTTTTGCCCCATTTTTCGCTCCATCCTGACTCGTCTCCCAGTTCCTGCCACCACCATGCTTCACTGTAGGGATGGTATTGGCCAGGTGATGAGCGGTGCCTGGTTTCCTCCAGACATGACGCTTGGCATTCAGGCCAAGGAGTTCAATCTTGGTTTCATCAGATCTGAGAGTTTTGTTTCTCGTGGTCTGAGAGTCCTTTAGGTGCCTGTTGGCAAACTCCAAGTGGGCTGTCGTGTGCTTTGTACTGAGGAGTGGCTTCCGTCCGGCCCCTCTACCATAAAGGCCTGGTTGGTGGAGCACTGCAGAGATGTTCTCCCATCGGGTTCTTGGTCACCTCTCTGACCAAGGCCCTTCTCACCCGATTGCTCATTTTTTCCTGGCAACCAGTTCTAGGACGAGTCCTGGTGGTTCCAAACTTCTTCCATTTACGAACGATGGAGACCACTGAGCTCGTTGGGTCCTTCAGTGCTGCAGGAATGTTTCTGTACTGATCTGGGCCTCGGTACAATCCTGTCTCGGAGGTCTACAGACTCTGACACGCACACATCCAAGCAACTGAATTTAGCACAGGTGGATTTATTCATTCATTCATTTATTTATTTTCCCAACTTTTTTTCTGGGCACAATTGATGCTGTTTAGTTCGAATGTTTCACAGAATACTTTAAATCTGACAGTACATAATGATAATGTTGTGACTTCGGCTTCAATAAGCATGAAGGTTTGCATCCAGGGACTTTTCGAGGAGTTTCTGCTGCAGAAAACAACAAAAAGGAAAAGAAAGTTTCGAGTTCGTCTTCCCCTCTGAACTCTGGGAAAGTTCTTCGACGATGAAACGTGTGTTTAATGTATGCAGGTAGCGTGCTCCATATGCTAACGGTCAGCAGTTCAGCTCGGCTAATATCCAGCGAAACCCCGACCGCGGCTTCATCCAGACTCCCAGCCTGTGGCTCGGTGCCTCCGCCGTCCCTCATGGCTTCTGTCCACAGGTGAGGCTGCTGGTCCACGGCGGCGCTGCATGTGTGTGTTGTTGTTGCTGCAGACGTTGTACGAGTCCCACCGGGAACCTGGATCCAGCTGCTGATTTCAGAACAAATGGCATCTGCTGACACACACACACACACACACACACACACACACACACACGCTAAGCGACGTACAGACATGTAACAGCTGCATCGTGGGCCTCAGACACATGTTAACCCTCCTACAGCTCAGGTGCCCAGAGAGCAGAGGAAGTCCTGGAAAGCTGTCCTGGAGACATCGCTTCACACTTTCTGGATTAAAACTAAAAGAACTGTTTGTTTGTTTGTTGTTGTTGTTGTTTGTGTTTACAGCTCTTCCACAACCACATTTTAACAGTTTTTTTTTTCCTGTGCAAATATATTTTTAATCACAGTTTTTATCCTGTAGCTTTTCAAATAAAACTACATGTTTAACAGTTTATCCTTTAGCTCTTCTAGTAAACATATATTGTTTAAACCAGTGGTTCCCAACTGGTGGGCCGGGACCCAAAAGTGGGTCGTGAAGCCTTTTTTAGGGGCCCCCCCTTAAAAAAGTAGTGGTATAAAGTCTTTTATTTTAAAGAACGTGTCTCTAATGACACAGTTTGCTTTAAACAGCAGGATATTTAGTGGTGGTGACACCAGTAGTTGCCCAATATTAACCTCTAGATTTGTCTCAACCAGCTTATTGGAGAAATTTATGCTAAAAACAAGCCAAAAATATACAAAAATGTGCTCAGAATCTGTCAAAATGGGCCAAAAATATGCCCCAAAACTTGGCAAAAGCATCCAAATATACCAAAATGAGCAAAAAATAAGCCAAAATTTTCACAAGTTGAATCAAAATGCGTTGAGACTACACCCAAATAAGCTTAATTTGTTAACAGGAACAGCAAACTTCAAAAATTTGGGTCATTATTAATAGAGACATCGTGGGTCCTGAGGCTGGACCAGTTGAGAAGCACTGGTTTAAACTGTTTTTATCCCGTATTTCTTCCAGTAAAACTACATTTCAACACTGTTTTCTTCCTGTAGCTTTTCAGTTTTTAAAAGTTTTTCTATGCTGTAGCTTTTCCAGTAAAACTGCACCTCTTAATCCTGTTCTATCTGGTATTTTTTTTGCAGTAAAACTACATTTTTACCACTGTTTTTATCTTGTGGCTCTTCTGGTATAACAACAGCATTTGTAACACGCGTTTTCATCCTGTAGATTTTCCAGTTAAACTGCATTTTTCCAGTAAAAATACATCTTTTAAAATTTTTTTATCCTGCATTTCTTCCAGGGCAGTTACATTTTCAACACATTTTTATTCGAAATCCCGGAGCTTTTCCAGTTAAACTGCATCTATCAACCCTGTTTTTATCCTCCAACTCTTCCAGTACATCATTTTATAGCTCTTCTAGGTCTGAGCTCTCTGAGGGTTTTTCTAGTTACCACTGTTTTTATCCTGTAGCTCTTCCATTTTTAACAGTTTTTATTCTGTACTTTTCCACTTAGTCCGCATGTTTATCACTGTTTTTGTCATAAAGCTGTTCCAGTACAACATTTCTGTCCTGAAGCGTCGCTAAACGCCGTTTCCTCCCAAAAGATGACATGAAAGTGAAAACGTGTTCGTCTTGAAGTTTCCCTTGAAGAGGAGGAGGAACTCTAACCGACCAGCCTCGACTGTGGAACCGGATCTAGGAGGCCTTAAAGGGCAAACAAGTTCAAAGACTGTACCAGGAACTAAACAGCAGCTCTACAGTCCAATGTTGTGTTGACCCATCCATCCACCCCGACCTCCTCCATGTATGGATTCTGTGACCTCAGATAGTTTCAGCCACTAAAAGGCAGCATTAAGATGAAACAGAACCATGAGTCACAGCATTAAAAGACTTTCCCTCAGGTTTAATGAAGGTTTTATGTCATCTTTTCTTAATTTCTTGGGCAAATGAGGTCAATTTTACAGAACTACAGTCTCTTCTGTTGGGTTGTTGATCATTTTTGTACATTATCTGGAGCTATTTCTGCCTGTTTTCTTTAATTTTTGAACAATATTGCACCTCCAGACAGAAGCTGAGATCTTCCATGGGACGCTCTTTGACCGATTTCAACCGGTCTTACTTATTTTTCGAGCCACTGCAGCGGTTTCCTCCACGGTTTTCCAGATTCTTCAGTTTCGTTTGCTTGTTCTAGTTATTCTGAACCCAGGAGCTGCTGCTCTTCAGGTGAAGTATGGTTACCGGAAGTGAAAAATACTCTCTAAACTTGACCAAATGTTTTGAGCAAAGCACCAATTTCCCAGCTGGAGTCGTTCCGCTTTGCTTTTAAACTGAGTTATCCTGACTTTTACTCTCGTGTGTGTTCATGGCAGGAGTTTCAGGAAGGGTTCAAATGTGTAAACGCATGTCTTAAAGTCAGGAAACGAGGCTGTCGACTGCGATGTCTCGTGATTATCGATGTTTTTTGTGAAGAAAAATGTGTTTTTCCGTCTGTAACATGCTGGAAGCCTGCACACCCTGCTCATTTCTCCATCAGTCTGCGGTTTCCCGTCAGTGTGTTTGTGTGTTCAGCGATGTGTCGGGGAGGGGGTCAGCGGATCAGAGTGGCAGGTGCAGGGATCGTGGCGACGCCTCCGGGCCGACCGCCGGCCTCCAGCGCTCGCCGCCGCGATTAATCACCCGGCAAAATGCTTCTGACGTGCCGAGGAGGGAAAAGAGAGGAGCTCCGCCGTCCTGCATCCCCCACTGAGTGTGTGTGTGTGTGTGTGTGTTCATGTGTGTGTGTTCATGTGTGTGTGTTCATGTGTGTGTGTTCATGTGTGTGTGTTCGTGTGTGTGTGTTCATGTGTGTGTGTGTGTGTGTGTGTTCATGTGTGTGTGTTCATGTGTGTGTGTTCATGTGTGTGTGATGCTGGTTTCACTGCATGTTTAAATGACAAAATCCAAAATGACTTGTAGGAGCATGTTCTGATCTTTCACCTTAGACCTTGGTGTTATTTACCAATCAATCAATCAATCAATCAATCAATCACACAAGGTGTAGAAATGAAGCTTCGTGTTGTAAATGTCGGATAAGAAATCTCAGGAAGTGAGGAAACAAGGAGACACTGTCTTAAATAACACTCAACAGCTGTGTCCCAATTCAGGGGCTGCATCCTTCGAAGGACGGGTCGGCTGCATGAGCGTTTGTTAAATAGACGGTCCAGCCCACGACGAACTTCCTGCTTGTGTCATGACGTCTCGTAGTGCTGCTCCTGTTGCCTAGCAACCCTGACAAACAAATTTTCATCCCAATGATCAGGAAAGTAAAGAAAATTAAGTAGGTAAGGAAGAAAGAAAGAAGTTTAAATGGCTGGTTGTGTAGTATTAGAACTGTATCATCTGCATAGAAGAAAGAAAGAAAGAAAGAAAGTAAGTAAGAAGAGGTTGTTCAGCAGGGATGGGAAAATGGTTTTACCATTTGTTTTTTTTATTGTTTGGGTCTCATAGACAAAAATATAGTATATATATATGTGTGTGTGTGTGTGTGTGTGTTTGTGTTTACTTGTACAACTATCTTTGTGAGACCCAGTTCCAGACCTTTAGACTGGGAAATGTTTTGGGAAAGCGAGGACCTTTTTTTTAGCTGTTCGAGGGTTAAGATTTGGTCTGAGGATCCAGGTTCAGGTTAGGATCAACTTAGAGGTTAGAATGAGGGTGAACGTCCTCATAAAGACAGTCAAATAAATGTGTGTTGCTGATCTAAGCAGTGTTTCCACACACACACCTACAGCTCTAAGTGACGCTGCCCTGCGAGGTGAACATTTACATAATGGTCCCGTATCAGTTTGATTTATCAGTTCGAACCCCAGCCTCCTCTCTCCTTGCGGTCCCCTGGGTGAAGCCGTGTTACTGAGCCCCAGCGCCGGGTGACGGTTCGATTCCCGGTGGGGCGTCGGCTGCTTTAAATCCAGCGCAGGCGGCTAAACGGGAGGTAATATTAGAAATATTTAATAGTCATAGAGTGGGCGCATTCGAACGTGACGGAAAAAGACTCGGAGGCAAACGAACGAGAAACCTCGGGGGAGCGTTAAGCATAAAGGAAAATCCATTTACATGAAGAGCTCGACACCTCTAGAGAGTTTACTCTGTAATTCAGAGCACAAGTGGGTCCAAACTTGATGCTTTATTCTGTTCTTAGCCCATATTTTTCTTATTGTCGCCCAAACCAGCAATGATTTAGTCCGTCTTCTAATACTATCTGACTTCTTTAACCTGTCTGTGACACAGCTGGATGCTTTTAGAGGCAGCTGGTGGTGTTTTTACATTTTAAAAGTTCGAAAAGTCTTCAAAAAAAATGCAGCCCAGTCTCCACGAAACTCTCTACGACCCGTCCATCCACCCCGACATCCTCTTTTACTCTCGTCTTCTTTACTTATTTTTTCCAAAACACAGTTTATGTCAGATTACATTCACTTGTCATCAACGTGTCTTTGTCTTGCATTTTACTGCTTCGTTTTCGCCCCCTTTCAGCCAACCAATCATATCTTAGATGGATTCGTCGCCGTGGCAACCCAGAAAATGGAGGGTGGTGAATACAAGCTTGTAGCTACTTCAGGTGGGAGTCACAGGTGTCTTGGTGAGTCAACTGTAAAACTAGGAAGACCTGTATTCGCGAGGCAAATTTGGCAATTTTGCTTTGCAATAAGGGCAATCTGGCAAATTGTAGTCTTTTATATGAGGCGTTTTTAATGTCTGTATATCGTTTTTGAGCAATAATACAAGAAAAACCAGAACATTTGACCTTGACCTTGAGTCAACCTTAAGTCAAGGTCAAAGTCAAGGTCACAAATTGAAAGCGAATGTTAAATGCTGTTCAATGACACCAGTATGAGCACTGTACCTCAATTTATTAGCATGTTAAAGGGAAAAATGTAGTTTTCTGTAGTTTTTTGTGACGCCGTGAACTTTGACCCCTACCGATCTTTTTACTTGTAGGTCGCAGGGCTCCGGTTCAATTACATAAAAACTTCCCCTTGAGCCAAGCTGTTCGAAAATGTAAGCGTCAAAATTGTACGACAATTATTTGCGGAGATACAGAAGATTTTGGTTTTTGACATTTGCGGTGACCTTGACCTCGACCTTGACCTTTGAGGTCCGTAAAAGGTCGACTGCACATCCTTGGCATTGCCCCTATGACATGGCATAACTGTCATTAGTGCTGCATTAATAGCCTGGGAGGAGTTCCAGGACAAAGGAAGTTGCGGAATAAAATAAGAAGAAGAAAACTCAGACAACAACAATGTATTTGGCAGTTTTTGCAAAATTGCCAAATACAATCACACAGGGGAGGTTGTGCTGGAAAAAAAGACCAATCAAGGCGAGGTGAACAGTCAAATTAAAAGTGGTAAGAAACGACCTATTGACCCCTGGACCCCCAGAGTACAGCGTTTCCATTGTGTTTATGTGTTTTATTCTGGACCTCCATCGACTGGAAACCAGTGTACATGTGGACTAAGCCTAAATAACAACCAAAAAACCCCACACACAGACTTTTATTTTGAAGTTCTGTTGGCCGAGCATGCTCACAGGAGTGGCAGTTTGGCATTTTTACAGTTTCTTCTGAACACAACTGGCTCTAAGACGGTCCGTGTACGTCGCGGCCATTCGTTTTCTTATTTTGAGATTTCAAAATAAAAACGAAAAATAAACCATTTCCCCTTTTTTTCAGTGATAATACAAAATGAAAAACGGAAAACGGGCCCTAATTAATTATCCATTATCCGATTTAATTTGATGTGTTTGTAAATGAAAATGAAAATGAAAATACACCCGTGGAAAACTTATTTCTCTATATTTCCTGTTGGTTTTGGCTCCGTGACCCATCTGACTTCGCCATTTAGAGGAGCTAGCGATTTAGCGCTAGCGACTTAGCGCTGGCTCCACTGCTAGCGCTAAATGTTACTTTGCTTTCTGGCAAAGCTAAAGTAACACAAAACCTCCAAACTTCCCCAAAAACGTCCCGAAAAGCAGCCGAACACTAGCGATTTAGCACTAGCGGCGGAGCTAGCGGCACCACAAGGTCCCTCCAAAGGCACAAATAAACCCCACGCTGGTGAAAAGTCCACTGTGAAATAGTGAACAATGTGAGCCAAGCAACGTTTGGACCCCACAGTGGGTCTTCATCAGGCCACGGCACACAGCAAGGTCTGCTAACAGTGAGCTAACACTGGAGCTTTAGATACCAGATCCTTCCTCATCAGAAGTCAGATGGGTCACGGAGCCAAAACCAACAGGAAGTAGAGAAATAAGTTTTCCACGGGTGTATTTTAATTTTAATTTTAATTTACAAACACATCTAATTAAATCAGATAACAGATAATGGATAATGAATTAGGGCCCGTTTTCCGTTTTTCATTTTGTATTATCACTGAAAAAAAACAGGAAACGGTTTATTTTTTGTTTTTATTTTGAAATCTCAAAATAGGAAAACGAATGGCCGCGACGTACACAGACCCAAGACTCTCTCGTTCCCCTTTTTTAATGACATTTAGGGAATTATTTCCATTTTTAGTGTTTTCTAATTCGTCTTTTCACGCCTTTGATGGGTCAAACTCTTGCAGGTTTGGCTTTTTTTTGGACAAAACTGAGCACTTTACAAACTTGCATCTGCATAAACAAAGCTAAGAGTTGCTGCAGAATTCCACAGGTTTTAATCAGTGGGTGGTTCGTGATTCATTCGCATGGCTTGCTTTGGATTTTGAACAAAGCACCAACATTCTCAGGTCTGCTGTCAACCAGATCCACTGCTTTGACGCCGATCAATTAAACATTTCTAAACTTTCTCCATTCATTCGTTCACTCTCTCTCATTTGTTCATCAATTTATTCATCGCCTCTCTCGCTCTCTCGATCATGCGTGCATTAATCCATGTTAATGTATGTTTTTCAATATGCATGCCGAGCGCCCTCGCCGTGGCTGACTTCAGTCGAACATACATTTTAATTGAACGCGTTTGATCAGCAGTTTAATTCATTCATCTGCCGGTTCGCCGCTTGATTCCATACTCACCTCGTCGACGCGATTTAAATTTTTCAGCCGTGATCTGTTGCAGGTATGAATATCAAGCGCACCTCAAAGAGAATAGCTCTCCTCTGGGGCCGCAGACGCGCAAACAGACATCCTGAAGTCGCTCGTCGATCGACAAAAATAACAGTGATTTATTGATAACGTTGGTTTGAAGCCACCAAGCAATCCAACCTGCTCTCCTTCTCGTTGAATAATGTCGCTTTGTCAAGGTGCTGGTGTCTCAGAGATGCGTAGAAGGTGTTTAAATCATCAGTTTAAATCACACAAAGGCTGGACGAGTGGCGGTTTTCCTTTAGTTTTAGTTTTATTTTGTTGCTCGCTGTAGGTTTTGCTTTCACTTTGCTGTACCAAGATCAAGGTTTGGTTTAAAATACACCCTTCTGACAACACAAACCAACGTTACAGTGCAAACTTCTTGATTCCTGAAAGACAAAACCGCCTCACGCCATTTAAAAATCTGGCATTCACAAATTTCTGCAGGTCGAGCAACGAAAAACGGTGCTCCACGTAAATGTTTATTACCCCCGTTTGAAAAAGACAAACAGATTGCTGCTGTTCAGTGATCTTCTGATGCCTTTAGTGCACGAATCCATTCAACAAACAGCCGATCATTTAATAACAATGACCACTTCTGATGCTTTCGGTTTAATAAAATCAGCAAAACAGTACCAAATGTGAACCTTCCGTGTTTACATTTTGTTCCATTTCAAAGTGTGGGTTTTTTTGCGGGAGTCAGTAAGTGTGTTCTCTATTAGCCCGAGCCAGCCTCTCCTGTTTTCCTGCACTTCTCCCTCTGAGTGTTTCTATAGTAACCTTGGCTAAAATCCAAACAGCCGGCAGGGCCCTCTGAAGGGCACTACGCAGGCAAGATGAAAGATTTCCACCAGGCGACTGCGGCTTCTAGGCAACAGATAAATGTGATTTTTTAAAAGGAGGACATGGCTCCACTGAGCAGAGAAGTGTCAGTGAATATCAGGGTGAGAGCAGCATTTCTATATAACCGATTCCATATTAGCAAAGCTCACTGACACGCCTAACAGAGGGACTAACAGTAAAACACATAAACATTGTGCATTTAATGTCTCGGTGCAAAGTATTCCAATGCTGGCAAGGATAGCATGGAGCACAGGAAGCAAGAAAAACAGCACCTAGGTGCCACTAGAGGAGCTGCAGAATAGGTAATAAACATAATAGCCATGTTTACTTGAATATGGGTGTTGCTAATATGAGGGTCTACATGTCTTGCAGGGAGAGTTGCAGGTGGCTGGACGCCTATCTCAGCTGACCTTAGACAGGCAGCTAACACAGAGCAGGCCACTGATACATACTGGGGTCCATATGATTAGAGAACAGAACTGACACCAAGTCACAATCTTGTTAAAGCATCCTTTCATAGGGGGTTTGCAGGAGGTGGAACCTATCTCAGCTGACCTTAGACAGGCAGTTAACACAGAGCAGGCCACTAATACATACTGGGGTCCATATGATTAGAGAACAGAATTGACCCCAAGTCACAATCTTGTTAAAGCATCCTTTCATAGGGGGTTTGCAGGAGGTGGAACCTATCTCAGCTGACCTTGGATATGTCGCTAATAAACTGTAGGCTGCGAATACATAGTGGAGTCTATATGACTTGTGAAAAGGAATTGACACCGGGTTACAATCTTATTTGAAGCATTGCAGTGCACTGGGTACCGATCTTAGTTGAACCTGGGGTCAGTAATACATAGCAAGGTCTATATGACTTGTTAGAGGAATTGCAGTTACAATCTTATCGGAAGCATCTATTCATCAAGGTTTGCAGTGGGTAAGAGGCCTATCTCAGCTGACCCCAGACAGATAGGTAATAAATAGCAGAGTCTATATGACTTGTTAGAGGAATTAAAATTATAATCTAATTGGAAGCATCAATTCATAGAGGGTTACAGGGACTTGGACGCCTATCTCAGCTGACCCAGGACAGGTCACCAATATATAGCAGGGTCTATATGACTTGTTAGAGGAATTGAAGTTATAATTTTGTTGGAAGCATCCATTCAAAGAGGTTTGCAGGGGGCAAGAGGCCTATCTCAGCTGACCCCAGACAGATTGCTAATAAGTAGAAGGGTCTATATGACTAGTTAGAGGAACTGAAGTTATAATTTTGTTGGAAGCATCCATTCATAGAAGGTTGCAGGGGGCTGGACGCCTATCTCAGCTGACCCTGGACAGGTCACTAATACATAGCAGGTCGCTAAGACATAGATTTGTGTCTGAATGACACTGCTATGAATGTAAAAGGAATGGAGGTTACAATCTTGTCAAAAGCTATTTATAGAGGACTGCAGGGGGCAGGAGGCCTATCTCAGCTGACCCCGAACACTGGAAAGATTTTTGTTGTTGTTGAAAGATTAGATGTGGAACTCATTTTTAGGTGTAGCTATTAAAATAATCTACAAATTTACAAATACTGCCAAACCAAACCAGTCACACTGGTACTCCCACTCCTCAGACTTGCTCAGAAAACAAAGCGGAGTAATAGTAAGCGGGTTTTCATTCCCACGCTCACGTCGGCTTTTCCTGCGGTTTCCCAGACCCTCGGTTCTGCTGTCGAGGCAACGACCGGCGAAGGAGCTTTAAAGCTCCGAGCATCAGTGTTTCTGTTTGTTCCCTGAAAGATTCATAAGCGCCACATCCACATGAATCATTCACTAAGGAAATGATTGCCGTAAACATGAAGTGCCATCTCTGCCACTGTGCGCTGAAAAATTCATGCTTTTTAAGTCATAAATTATGACACGCAGCTCTCTCCCGTTGCCGGGGGGGAGGTGGGGGGAGGGCGGCTTCCTCCTTCGTCAACCATCCTCTTCCTGACTGAGCTTTGCTGTCTCTCTCTCACACATAAAAAAACACTCAAACAAGCTGAAAATGAAGGAAAGGAGTCTTAAATTTGACATCCATGTTTCAGGAAACATTACAGTGGAAGGACGTTGTTGTATTTCATAGTTTTGCTCATGATTTCTATCAACAAACAAAGCAAACACTAAAATCATAACCCCCGAACTGACTGTTGCAACCATCAATCACGTCCTTCAGTTTACTGGTTTCCCTGTGCAATGACGGGATTATTAACCGACATTTCAGGTGCATCACTTCAGTCAGGATGAGGGAAACCAGTTGGCTCGTTCGCAACCTGTCAGACTCTCTAACAACTCATCCCCTTCTCGCTTTTCTTTGCAGTGACGCCGCCACCGTGTTTGCAGATCTCGGCTAATAGCTCGACGAGCGGGACGTCATAATTAGTCAGAGAAGCGGCTGGCAAAACTGTGAAAACAATGCTCAGGTTGTGATAAACAAGCACTTGACTGGAACTGCGGTGGTGCGTGGAGAATCTCACATGTTGCTACCTTCCGGTTTTATTGACATTTAACTACTCAGACTGTGTTACACAATCTATAACTCATTGTTTCTTTCCCAGTTAAGCACCTATGCCAATAAAATGTGTCCAGTAAAAGTGCTTGATCAAAATTAAAGAGGAAGTTTGACCACAAGGAGGCAGTATTGTCCTGCTGTTACTCAACAGTTATGTTTTCTACATTCGTAAGTAAAATCATCCATCCATCATCTATACACCGCTTAAGCCTCTGTAGGGTTGCGGGAGTTGGAGTTTATCCCAGTCGACTCAGGGCGAAGGCAGGAGACACCCTGGACAGGTCACCAGTCCATCACAGGGCTAAACATAGAGACAGACAACCAAGCACACTCTCATTCACACCTACAGAGAATTTAGAATCATCAGTGAACCTCAACATGTTCTTGGACTGTGGGAGGAAGCTGGAGAACCCAGTGGAGAACATGCAAACTCCACACAGGAAGATCCCAGGCGTCCTAACCGGGACGCGAACCGGGGATCTTCTAGCTGTGAGGCGACACTGCTAACCACCGAGCCACTGCGCAGTCCAGTATACAATCAGCTTAACAAATTTTAACAGGGAAAGTAAAGGAAGAAATATGATTAAGTATCACACTGAAGCAGGGGTCTCAAACTCCGGTCCTCGAGGGCCACTATCCAGCATGTTTCTGATGTTTCCCTCTTCCAACACACCTGATTCAAATGATCAGGATCGTTATCAGGCTTCTGCAGCATAGACATATATACGTAGACGCCACGTTGACTGCTGCTGCTGATTGGAGCCGACGTGCCTACGCGGCGGCCATCTTGGTACAGTGCCACTCGCCCCTACAGTGCATTACGTCTATAGAGGAATGACATGTCTGCACTATAAAAGTGATCATAAATCCATCAGTTGTCAACATATATTGTTTGTTACAAACGTCAGACATGGAGGACGGACAGGCAGACATAAATAGAACAAAAGCATCCAAGCATCCTGTGTCAAAGCTACATGTGTGACGTTTTTAACAAACCAAACCGTTTGGAAATCGGTCGAAAATTCAGTGAATAATTCTATTTTAAGATTGTGGAGTACCTCTTACCTCCATAGACTTACATTCACTCCCCCCTCTGCTAGCCCTGTACCAAGATGGCGGAGCTTTAGGCACGTCCCTCCACAGTCAATGCGGCGTCTACGTATGTATGTCTATGTTCTGCAGAGCTTGAAGATGAGCTGATCATTTGAATCAGGTGTGTTGGAAGAGGGAAACATCTACAACATGGAGGATAGCGGCCCTCGAGGACCGGAGTTTGAGACCCCTGCACTGAAGGGTTTGGAGTCTGCTGCAGTCATTCATGCAAACTTCTTAATAACTCTACACTCCTGCAGACTTCATGTTGTGGCGTTCGACGTGGGGTGACCGAGGGGGAAACCCGAAAGCATTACGAAAGGTAAACAAAAGCAGGACGGCCTGATGATGAACTTGTTTTGGTGTTGTCAAGGTAGTAAGAGATGGTGCAATCTGCTGTCACATTTATACAATTTCAGGCCCCTTGCAGCTTGTGTGTTGGTCTCAGGGGGTCCTATGGGGTCTGGAACCACTGGATCCTTTGGGTGCTCTGGCTTGTCCAGTGGGGCCTCTGTCAATCCAACTGGTTCCACTGCATCCTGTTGATGCTTGATCACAATGGGCTGTAGGAAGTCTGGAGGTCACATCAACATGTTGGACCATTGTCATGTTCCTCAACATGTTCCTGATTGGTTGGTGTTGTTTCCATGTGGTGGGGTGCATTTTCATCCAGTGACATTTGGGATTTCCATCTGCATGAGGGAGTGTGTTTGTTGTGGGACGATGTTTATTTGGGTGTCCATCAGAACACCACATAGTACCAATATGATCCATGTTATTCACTTCACCTGTCAGTGGTCAGGATGTTGGGGCTGATCGGTGTATATTTATGAGGGTTTTCGTGTTTGGTTTAGAGACTGGGATTGGGCCTACGTCATGGTTTGAGTTTAAGTTGAAGTTCTTGGGTAGGTTGGAAGGAAGGTACTAGAACAACAAACAGGAACAAGGACAGAGCACTGGAGTTTCAGTGGCAGACGAGGAGGGAACAAAGGAAAAACATGACAGGTTTAAATGCACAGCGGTTGATTGGACATCGGGAGCAGGTGAGGTGGGCGTGGCGGTCAGGTGAAGACACCTGGTAGTTGAACTGGTGAAGCTAAATAGGGCAGAAAAGAGAAAGAACCACGACAGAGACCTGGGATAAGAGCTGGGCCACGTTCAGGTGTAAAGTTCGACTGTCCCCTGATAGACTTCTAGAAATAACTGCATGAATCACAGCGCATGTCCTCAACAAGTACAGACGACAGCCTCTGGAAACACAGCAGTGTCACTACAAAGATGGCCGACCAGTCAAAACAGGAGAGCAGAAAGCAGAAGCGATTCAACCCAGTCCCCACAAAATGAAGTTCTTATACAATTAAACTGCATTTTGTTTTTTGCCCCTTTACTTTACTGATTCACTCCTTTTCAACCAACCAATCACACATTAGACGGACTTGTCACCACTGCAACCCAAAAAATGGAGGAGATGCTTCGAACTATGACATTTTTCCAAACCCTAACCAAGTGATTTCGGTTGCCGGACCTTAACCAAGCTTCTAACATGTAAAAGTGTCAACAAAGCGTGATGTTTTCCTCAACCGAACCGTAACGTTCAGGTGACAGAAATGAGGTTTCTCGTCAATAATGGGACACAAATTCTGGTGTTCTGGGGACGGATAGTTGATGGTCTGGCAGAGAGTGACTGAATGAACCGGGTTTTTATGGAGGGAGGTGATTAGTGGCAGGTGAGGTGTTGTTCACAGCTGTCTGGAATGCAGGTAATGAGGGAGCTGGAATGCAGGTGAGGGAAAGCAGGGCTGAGAGAGAGGGACTGAAGCGACGATCATAACACCAGAAGATGATGTACAAGAGGCACCGTTGTGGAAAAAAATATCTCTCAGCTTTTATTTACATTTGAACAAAAAGTGGCATGTCAGAATTTGCCAGGGGTATGAATAATTTCGGGCTTGACTGTGTGTACATATATATATATATATAAAAACAAGGAGGCCTTCTTGTATGGCCCCCTCACCAATGGCCCCCTGCCACATGCGACACCAATCATTTATCCGTTAAACTAACCCCTCTCCAGTAGCTGTCCCATAAATCAGTCCCTCCAGGATTTCTTGGGCGTTTTTCCAGATTGTTGCTCCTAAAATGTCTGAATTCGCGGCAGCTTTTCTAAAAAATTGCGATGTTTGAAGCGCATTTGTGTCGATGAAATTGCGGGAGACGGTAAAAAAATGCTAAAAAGTTGCAATTTTTTCTTTGTTTTGTATAATTCATTAAACATGTTAAAAGTTTAAAGAGTTAATTTCACATCCTGGCACACGCGTGTTCACACACACACGCTCACAGCTTGACACGTCAGTTAATGAATCTAACTGACCTTCATGGTTTCAGTGCTGCCACAGATCTGGATGCAACAGCTTCATCACGGTGGTTTGTCTGGTCTGTGGTCCGCTGGTTTCACCCATTCTCCTGATATGTTTACGGTAGAAAAGTGTTTGTCAGTGGATGGTTTTGGTTTGTGTTCCACCTCAATATTCCACGGGGTGAAAACAGTTTAGCTCCGCTTTGGTGAAGAACATCAGGGAATTGTTTTGCAGTAGTTTTTGTTGCATCTGTATCTTCAAACCATAAACAAGGAAGTGAATTCGGTGACGTACGTGCATTACTGGGGACTGCTGTGATTGGTGGAACTCACGGGAGGCGGGACAAAATTGCAGAAAAGTCGCGGTGATTGGACGAAATTGCAAGGTGGCGCAGAATTCATGGAGATTGGTTGAATTTGCGTTAATTGTTGCATCGCAGCATCGCAAATTCCTGGAGGG
Organism: Dascyllus trimaculatus; assembly: GCA_024666655.1. NCBI lineage: Eukaryota > Metazoa > Chordata > Actinopteri > Pomacentridae > Dascyllus > Dascyllus trimaculatus. Next base: position 28,475,569 of record CM045460.1, read on the forward strand.
TCTGATGAATGCGGCCAGCAGTTAGAGCCTGATATGTAACAACGACCTGAAAATAACTTTTGCTGCGTTATCGACCAGCTGTTACACGTCGGGTCGTTGTTCCATATCGGGCTCTAACACGCCTCCCTGTGCACAGATGTGTTGGGACACCATCACTGCATCCTGGGCTCAGCTCCGCCCAGAAGACTGTGGCTCGTTTGAAGAAATAAAGACGCTCCAGAGCTGCTTTTCCTTTTTCAGTCAGACCCAGATCTGTGTTTCTGACCTGCCCAAACAGCGGGAAACTAAAACACCGCCTCCAATCCGCATCTCAGACACGTCCTTCCAGCTCGTGAGCTTTCTGGCAGCTTATTTGAATCTAAACAGAAGAAAACAAGACTTTCTAACGCAATAAAACGACAACGAATCAGGAAGAAGAAAGTCCTCATGCATCACAGTTCTTCTGGTTGTTTGAGGCCAACATGACTGCAGCGTAGCCCATCGACACATCTGGTGAGAGCTTGAGTACTAAAATACAGTAAATAAAGTGAGATAAAATCAGAACATGCACGAGAAAACATAGATGAGAGACGGACAATATCCTGCTTTGTCTTTCTGGTACTTGATGTGATTGAACTGCAGATATTTCAGGTCAGATTGAGTCGATTCTCCAAACGGGGAACGAGGTTTCCATCTCTTTGAAACCCTCCGTCTCTCCCCCGTCCTCCCTGCCAGGTCCTGGTTTTTTCCCGAGGAGTGTGTGGTCCTATCTGTGCGAGCATGTTCCCGTCTTTGTGCCGCGCTCCTCCCTCCGCCTCGCTCTGCGTATTCGGCCCTCACCTCGAGGCGAGCCGATCCTCTTACAGTAATACCATTGCCTAATCTCAGAGGCGTATCAGAGGGAGCTCAGAGCGCTCGGCACTAATAGGTTCACACAAATGGGATCTAGTCAAAAAAACCTCCCAATCCTCCTGCCACTGTAAATATGGAGAGCATTATCTGAGTCCGCCTGGAGGCCTCCGATGCAGATTTGACAGGGAGAGATAGCGGCCAAAAAAAAAAGAGAGGATGATTTAACATGCTGTTAACGGTGTTACAGCAGTAATGTTATTGGTTGTAGGGATGAACCCAATCAAATTTCAACTTTTAAAACTCCCCTGATTGCTTTCAGGAGCCGAATGAAGCTGAATGGTTGGTTTTCTCCTGTAAAAATATCGATGCTTTCTCTAGATGCAGCCACTTTAACACTATTTAAGGCCTTTTTTTAAAACTACATTTACACACTGTAAAAAAATGCCCCTCCCAAAACAAGAAAATAAACTTATTTAAGACACTTTTACCTTGAAATAAATGAAAAAATCTGCCAATAGAACAAGTGAACATTTGCTTGGTCAGATTTCTTGAAATAAGACATGATATTTAGAATATTGAGGTCTTAAAATCAGCAGGGAAAACTTATTTTAAGCTATATTTTAGCAGCATTGTCAAGCTGAGGTGTCTTAGAATAAACCAGACATGATAAAGAATTAAATAGATTTAATAAGTTTAATGTCAGCTTCTTAATTTGAGATGTGTTCAACTTATTTTAGTTGTATTATCGTGGCTCTTCTCTAGATTTAAGACCATCTTGTACTTGAAATCAGATCACACAGATTAACTGAAGCATTCTGAGATATAATGTCTTCTCACAGTTGGCTAGAAATCCTAATATTTAGTGGTGTTTGACAGCATTTGAAGGTGTTGTGTTTTAGGTGAAGCCAGCTACGCCCAAAAGGAGGTGTTTTAACTCAAAAGCAGACATTTGCTTTGTTTGTTTTTTTAACACATTTTCCACATGCAGCTGTTTTCTGATATGAGTTGGTGATTTTCCAATCAAATGCATTTACTTTATTTCTTAAATCCAGATTATTTATCTGATACAAACAACAGCTCAGCTTGAAACATGTATGACATGAAATGAACCTTGTTTCTGGTAAAATACGACTAAAACAAGATCATTTCAAGATTGTTTGACTTCACAAGACATTTAAGATGCGTCGTCTTAAAACACGTCCCTCCATCTGCTGAAATGTTACCTGGAAAGTGAATTTATCTTAAATCAAGAGGACATTTGGACTAAAAATAAGATGAATAAACTTGGTAAGATGTGGAGTTTTTACAGTGCAGTCGGCGGCTACTTCTTCATGTGCTGCAGAACAGATTCTTCCACGTCCACACGGGTTTTGTTGCGCCATGAAAAGACGCATCATCTGTCTGTCATTTTTAATATGATTAGATCTAATTCAGCAAAAACGCGTCTCCAGAGCTAAACTTTCCTGCGATTTTCCCCGTTTATTTGGTCGTTAGATTAAAACTCAGAGGCTGCCGACTGTCCAGAATTTCTCTCAGTCGAAATTTTGACGCAGCTGCAATTTAAAAGGCGAAGAAACACACCTCCGCGGCTTCATTTCGTTGCTTTTCTTTTGCATTTTAGACCCTTTTCAGTTCTTCTTTGTGTCCCTGCATCGGGTGATCACGGTGAATGTCACGTGGAAGCTCACATAGCGACAGATTTATCAACACATACTGTAAGTAGTGATAAATTAATGAATATTTAGACACTGATATGACCCTGAAAAGAGACGGATTCTTTACAACCTTTAGGGTGCACAGTTACGGATCTGTTTAAAACCCTGTGTTTATTATGTCTCCATGAAGCCTCTTTTTAAAATAAATTGACTGATTTTTCCATATGATATTTGTTATGTTCATTCTTTGTGCGTGTTTTCCGTCCGTCATTGCCTTAAACGTTATTTCACCTGACAAAGCTGCTGTTTTATTTTGTATTTATGCGATAAAATAAATAAAAAATGCTCAAAATTGTGCAAAAACAACGAAGCCCTGTGAATAAACGCTGATATATCCGTACACAGAGGGGGAGGATGTGTGCGTTTAAAGCTGTGAACTGAAGTCAGACGTTAAGTTTCCCAGAGCCTTCGAACCGCTCCGTGAGAAGGAGGAAACATGGAAGCTGACCTGCAACCATCAGAGACACAAACACGATCACGGAGCGACATCTAGTGGCTGCAGGCAGAACTGCTTTATTTAACAGGCAGCTGATATCAAACACTGTGATGCACTCAGACACAAATATGTTCATGGAGCTCAAATAATGCATCATCAGGAGACACACACAGATATATTGTAAAATATCACATCAGAGTCATGTAAATATGCATGAAATTGTGCAAACGGATATTAATTTCTATCTATTCATGACATGAATTGCAGTTTATGTCAGTTGCATCATGTTTGTGTGTAATGCTTCCTTCCTGAACCAACGTATATACTTCTTTAACAATACCTACATCTGAAAAAAGTTAAGCAATCGAACATTTTTACATTTTTTTCATGTCTTCTATCACTCCCCTTCGATCCCCTGCTGCTCAATGGGAGAACTGAGCTCCTCTTGACTGTCCCTCGCCTCTCAACTGTTACCGGAATGAACCGAACAGCGATGTTTAGCGCCTGTCATACAGAGACTTCATTGGCGGAGTAGCGTCACTTGGGATGGCTGAACTCATACGTAATTGGTCTGTGTATTTCCTGAGCTGACAAACTAATGCCGTAAACACTGGAAAAGCTGCGCCGGTAAAATAGAAGCGACTCGTCAAATTTAAATCCTGTTACTTTTTACAAGTCCGGGTCCGTATAAGACGGCGTCTGGGTCCAGATCCATTTAAGATGGCGTCTGGGTCTGGATCCGGACCGCAGTCCGCCAGTTAGTGACCCCTGCTTTAGGAGTTCACTTCTTGTTCTGGGTTCTGCTTCTGGACCTTCTTGTATCTTTAGGATCCAGTCCTCACTAAGGATGTCCTGTAGCTTCTCTCTGGCCTCAGACACAGCTGCTGTCACAGCGTCAAAGGACGGTTCAGGACGAGTGCTGATGCTGGGAGACTCTTCAGAATCAGTGAGATGTGACATTGAAGGATAGTTGTGTAGAAAGTGGATGTGGTCTTCTGTGTGTGAGAGCTGCTCCAGATCAGAGCTTCTCCTTCTCAACTCATCAAGCTCCTGCTTCAACTTCTCCTGAAGCTCTGTGACTTTTCTCACCTCACTGGTCTGCTTGGATCTGATCTGATGTTTCACATCAGACTTTCTTCTCTCAATCAGACAGATGAGATCTTTGAAGGTCTTCTCACTGCTGGCTACAGCTTTGTCAGCAGACAAGGAATGTCAAATAGTTTCACTTTCGTCACAAGAGAAAGAAAACCTGATCTCTAACTCTCACTCCTTTGTAGTCTTGTAGATCTGTGAAGGGTTGCAGGAAACACGTGGACTCAATGCGATTGGTTGTTCTTGAAAGCAGGAAGAGGAGGGAGGAGCTATCAGGCTTCACTACAACCCAGGAAGAGGAGCCTCTGGAGCAGTTCAGACTTTCTGTAGCCACTATTGAAAGAGTTTGTGGCACCAGATTGGATGAATTCTACCTAAAAACACATCCTGCTCACAGAGTACAACCTCAGCTTATGCTGCTTTATGTCTTGATTTATACCCTTCAGAGTTTACAACAACATCAGAGTCCATGATTTGCATTGTGAAATATTTAAATTCTAGTAGTTGATTTGACTGTATAGAGGCTGTAGAGCATCATCAGTAGAGAACATCCACATGATGAGTGGCTGCAGCCTCCTTTTAGAACCTGTCTTCTTCTGATTGTTGGCTTTGACATTGTTTCACCACCAGGAGTCTCCCTTGGATTAGTTTGGTCTCTATTTCCAGTTCCAGTCCTTTGTCATGCAGTCATTCAGCCTTAAAGCTCACTTGGTAGTAGAACCTTTGAGGGACTGCTTCTACTCCAGTGTCCCAGTGAGACAGACATGGAGGGAAATGTCACTTTTTAAACTCTGATCAACTCATGAGACACACCAGACATCACTCCTTCAAGGAAACATCAAGTTTATTCACTCATCAAATCAATAAATGCTGACATGTTCTTTTCCATGTATTTAATCCACCACCAGTCTGTTCAGTTCATTTATGGACACTGTATCAGCAGATAATCAGTGCTGTCCTTATTGATTATTGGTACAGTCATAATAATAATAACACAGATTTACTTTCTGAAGATTTCAAGAAACACAGTAAAAGTCATCAAATACAATCAACTACAAGATGAGATAAAATCATTTTACACAATCAGGATTTCCAAACACAACAGTATTAGAAGCTAATTTCCCCAAAAGTCATGTTCAATAACTTAAGCATGTTTAATGAAGCCAAGCAACGTGTCGCCTTCTTCCTGTGAATGTTTTCAGAGCTACTTAAAGGTTTGGACAAATGAAAATGATCAGGCAAGTTTGATTGTCTGTCCTCATGATTTCATTCTACTTGATACAGCTGAACACCACAGGACAACATTTGCTTTGACTAACATGGTTTTTATACCTGCAGAAACTCAGACTCCCTCCAGTCAACACTTAATAACAGATATTTAGGACTTGCAGAGCAGAAACATCACAACACAGAGACAAAAATGAGTTTAAACAAACAGATTTTCATTGTTTGTCTCCTTTATAACACCAGTCTACTACAACTCACAGAATTCAACAGAGCAATCATAGACATAAACTCTAAGTCCAGCATAGAGAGGCTGAGTGAATGTGGTCTGGACACTGTGGATTAAAGTCATGGTGTCAGAGACTCTGTAGAAGGACAGAATACCTGCACTGTGATCCAGATAGACTCCGATTCTGGAGGATGAAGGACCTGAGATGCGAGTTTTGATCTTATTATGAATGAATCTGGCAGAATTTTCTAAAGCCCAAGATCTGTCATTGTACCCAAATTGACTGTCTGGTCCTTTTCTGTTAATATCCTTGTATGTGACTCCTACTGAAGTTTTAACTGCTCTCAGTTCAACCTCCCAGTAACAACGTCCAGTCAGACTTTCTCTGCTCAGGACCTGCTGACAATACATGAATCTGTCTGGATGATGAGGATATGACAGGATCCAACTCTTCACTGTTGCTTTCCTGTTGCCTTTAGACAATAATAACCGTGTGTGTGCTGTGTTTGGATCCAGCGTGAGGCGACATGAATACTGTAGGAACTCTGCTCTGGTCTTTGGTTCTGCTGGTGACAGGGTCCTCAACCCTGAAACATCCACTGGTCTTGGTGAGGTCTTGGTCCAGTCCTCTTTCAGGACTTCCTGTAGTTTATCTGTGATCTTTGACACAGCCACTGTAACGTCATCAAAGTACTGCAGACGGTGAACACTGGAGATGTTGGGAGGGTTTGTGGATTGACTGAGATGTGACATTGAAGGATAGTTGTGTAGAAAGTGGATGTGGTCTTCTGTGTGTGAGAGCTGCTCCAGCTCAGAGCTTCTCCTTCTCAACTCATCAAGCTCCTGCTTCAACTTCTCCTGAAGCTCTGTGACTTTTCTCACCTCACTGGTCTGCTTGGATCTGATCTGATGTTTCACATCAGAGTTTCTTCTCTCAATCAGACAGATGAGATCTTTGAAGGTCTTCTCACTGCTGGCTACAGCTTTGTCAGCAGACTGGTTGAGGGCCTCCACCTCCTGCTGAAGCATCCTCACATCTTTCTCTCTGTCCTGGATTCTCTGCTGGATCTTCTCTTGATTCAGTCCAACAACTTGTTGCTTGTGGTTCCTTTCTGCTGCAGCTGAAACTGTGTTGTGGCCTTTATGTTCATCCAAGGAGCACAGATAACAGATACACTGCTGATCAGAGCGGCAGAAAATCTTCATCACCTCATTGTGAAGAGAGCAGATGTTCTCCTGAAGCTTCTCTGACGGTTCGACCAGCTTGTGGTTTTTAAATGCAGGAGATTGATAGTGAGGCTGGAGGTGTTGGTCACAGTAAGAGACCAGACACTGCAGACAGGACTTGACAGATTTCAGTTTCCTCCCAGTGCAGAAATCACAGGACACATCTCCAGGTCCGGCATAGCAGAGATCAGCTGGAGCAGACTGGAGTCTTGTCTTCTTCACTTCCTCCACTAAATCTGCTAAAACAGTGCTTTTCTTCAGGTCAGGCCTCGGACTGAACATCTGTCTGCACTGAGGACAGCTGTGAGTTTCCCTCTGATCCTCTCCATCCCAGTAACTTCTAATACAGTCCATACAGTAGCTGTGTCCACAGGGAATAGTCACTGGATCCTTCAGTAGATCCAAACAGATGGAACAGCAGAGTTTCTCCTGGTCCGTCTGAATTCCTTTCTGCGCCATTTCACCTCTCAGAGACAGTGACTGTCAAATAGTTTCACTTTCGTCACAAGAGAAAGAAAACCTGATCTCTAACTCTTCACATTCAGTCACTGATATGACTCACACCTCCCACCATGTTGGTTCCACCCATCTGTAGTCTTGTAGATCTGTGAAGGGTTGCAGGAAACACGTGGACTCAATGGGATTGGTTGTTCTTGAAAGCAGGAAGAGGAGGGAGGAGCTATCAGGCTTCACTCCAACCCATGAAGAGGAGCCTCTGGAGCAGTTTAGACTTTCTGTAGCCACTATTGAAAAAGTTTGTGGCACCAGATTGGATGAATTCTACATAAAAACACATCCTGCTCACAGAGTACAACCTCAGCTTATGCTGCTTTATGTCTTGATTTATACCCTTCAGAGTTTACAAAAACATCAGAACCCATGATTTGCAGTGTGAAATATTTAAAGTCTAGTAGTTGATTTGACTGTCTAGAGGCTGTAGAGCATCATCAGTAGAGAACATCCACATGATGAGTGGCTGCAGCCTCCTTTTAGAACCTGTCTTCTTCTGTTTGTTGGCTTTGACATTCTTTCACCAGCAGGAGTCTCCCTTGGATTAGTTTGGTCTCTATTTCCAGTTCCAGTCCTTTGTCATGCAGTCATTCAGCCTTAAACTCACTTGGTAGTAGAACCTTTGAGGGACTGCTTCTACTCCAGTGTCCCAGTGAGACAGACATGGAGGGAAATGTCACTTTTTAAACTCTGATCAACTCATGAGACACACCAGACATCACTCCTTCAAGGAAACATCAAGTTTATTCACTCATCAGATCAATAAATGCTGACATGTTCTTTTCCATGTATTTAATCCACCACCAGTCTGTTCAGTTCATTTATGGACACTGTATCCGCAGATAATCAGTGCTGTTCTTATTGATTATTGGTAAAGTCATAATAATAATAACACACATCTACTTTCTGAAGCATTTAAGAAACACAGTAAAAGTCATCAAATACAATCAACTACAACATAAAATCATTTTACACAATCAGGATTTCCAAACACAACAGTATTAGAAGCTAATTTCCCCACAAGTCATGTTCAATAACTTCAGCATGTTTAATGAAGCCAAGCAACGTGTCGCCTTCTTCCTGTGAATGTTTTCAGAGCTACTTAAAGGTTTGGACAAATGAAAATGATCAGGCAAGTTTGATTCTCTGTCCTCATGATTTCATTCTACTTGATACAGCTGAACACCACAGGACACCATTTGCTTTGACTAACATGGTTTTTATACCTGCAAAAACTCAAAGACTCCCTCCAGTCAACACTTAATAACAGATATTTAGGACTTGCAGAGCAGAAACACCACAACACAGAGACGACATCAGTTTATACAACCAGATTTTCACTGTTTGTCTCCTCTATAACACCGGTCTACTTGAGCTCACACAGTTCAACAGAGCGATCATAACCATAAACTTTAAACCCAGCATAGAGAGGCTGAGTGAATGTGGTCTGGACTCTGTGGATTAAAGTCATGGTGTCAGAGACGCTGTAGAAGGACAGAATACCTGCACTGTGATCCAGATAGACCCCGATTCTGGAGGATGAAGGACCTGAGATGGAGGTTCTCTTCTTGTTATGAAGGAATTTGGCAGAATTTTCTAAAGCCCAAGATCTGTCATTGTACCCAAATTGACTGTCTGGTCCTGTTCTGTTAATATCCTTGTATGTGACTCCTACTGTAGCTGTAACTGATCCCTGTTCAACCTCCCAGTAACAACGTCCAGTCAGACTCTCTCTGCTCAGAACCTGCCATATTTCTATGAATCTGTCTGGATGATGAGGAAACGACTGAATCTGTCTCATCACTGTTGCTTTCCTGTCCCCCTCAGACAGTAATAACTGTACGTGTGCTGTGTTTGGATCCAGTGTGAGGCAACATGAATACTGTAGGAACTCTGCTCTGGTCTTTGGTTCTGCTGGTGACAGGGTCCTCAACCCTGAAACATCCACTGGTCTTGGTGAGGTCTTGGTCCAGTCCTCTTTCAGGACTTCCTGTAGTTTATCTGTGATCTTTGACACAGCCACTGTAACGTCATCAAAGTACTGCAGACGGTGAACACTGGAGATGTTGGGAGGGTTTGTGGATTGACTGAGATGTGACATTGAAGGATAGTTGTGTAGAAAGTGGATGTGGTCTTCTGTGTGTGAGAGCTGCTCCAGCTCAGAGCTTCTCCTTCTCAACTCATCAAGCTCCTGCTTCAACTTCTCCTGAAGCTCTGTGACTTTTCTCACCTCACTGCTCTGCTTGGATCTGATCTGATGTTTCACATCAGAGTTTCTTCTCTCAATGAGACAGATGAGATCTTTGAAGGTCTTCTCACTGCTGTCTACAGCTTTGTCAGCAGACTGGTTGATGGCCTCCACCTCCTGCTGAAGCATCCTCACATCTTTCTCTCTGTCCTGGATTCTCTGTTGGATCTTCTCTTGATTCAGTCCAACAACTTGTTGCTTGTGGTTCCTTTCTGCTGCAACTGAAACTGTGTCGTGGCCTTTATGTTCATCCAAGGAGCACAGATAACAGATACACTGCTGATCAGAGCGGCAGAAAATCTTCATCACCTCATTGTGAAGAGAGCAGATGTTCTCCTGAAGCTTCTCTGACGGTTCGACCAGCTTGTGGTTTTTTAATGCAGAAACATCATAGTGAGGCTGGAGGTGTTGGTCACAGTAAGAGACCAGACACTGCAGACAGGACTTGACAGCTTTCAGTTTCCTCCCAGTGCAGAAATCACAGGACACATCTCCAGGTCCGGCATAGCAGAGATCAGCTGGAGCAGACTGGAGTCGTGGCTTCTTCACTTCCTCCACTAAATCTGCCATCATGGTGTTTTTCTTCAGGTCAGGCCTCGGACTGAACATCTGTCTGCACTGAGGACAGCTGTGAGTTTCCCTCTGATCCTCTTCATCCCAGTATCTTCTAATACAGTCCATACAGTAGCTGTGTCCACAGGGAATAGTCACCGGATCCTTCAGTAGATCCAAACAGATGGAACAGCAGAGTTTCTCCTGGTTCATCTCAATTCTTTGCTGCGCCATTTCACCTCTCAGAGACAAGGAATGTCAAATAGTTTCACTTTCGTCACAAGAGAAAGAAAATCTGATCTCTAACTCTTCACATCCAGTCACTGATATGACTCACACCTCCCACCATGTTGGTTCCACCCATCTGTAGACTTGTAGGTCTGTGAAGGGTTGCAGGAAACACGTGGACTCAATGGGATTGGTTGTTCTTGAAAACAGGAAGAGGAGGGAGGAGCTATCAGGCTTCACTCCAACCCAGGAAGAGGAGCCTCTGGAGCAGTTTAGACTTTCTGTAGCCACTATTGAAAGAGTTTGTGGCACCAGATTGGATGAATTCTACCTAAAAACACATCCTGCTCACAGAGTACAACCTCAGCTTATGCTGCTTTATGTCTTGATTTATACCCTTCAGAGTTTACAACAACATCAGAACCCATGATTTGCTGTGTGAAATATTTAAAGTCTAGTAGTTGATTTGACTGTCTAGAGGCTGTAGAGCATCATCAGTAGAGAACATCCACATGATGAGTGGCTGCAGCCTCCTTTTAGAACCTGTCTTCTTCTGATTGTTGGCTTTGACATTCTTTCACCAGCAGGAGTCTCCCTTGGATTAGTTTGGTCTCTATTTCCAGTTGCAGTCCTTTGTCATGCAGTCATTCAGCCTTAAAGCTCACTTGGTAGTAGAACCTTTGAGGGACTGCTTCTACTCCAGTGTCCCAGTGAGCCTGACATGGAGGGAAATGTCACTTTTTAAACTCTGATCAACTCATGAGACACACCAGACATCACTCCTTCAAGGAAACATCAAGTTTATTCACTCATCAGATCAATAAATGCTGACATGTTCTTTTCCATGTATTTAATCCACCACCAGTCTGTTCAGTTCATTTATGGACACTGTATCAGCAGATAATCAGTGCTGTCCTTATTGATTATTGGTACAGTCATAATAATAATAACACAGATCTACTTTCTGAAGATTTCAAGAAACACAGTAAAAGTCATCAAATACAATCAACTACAAGATAAAATCATTTTACACAATCAGGATTCCCAAACACAACAGTATTAGAAGCTAATTTCCCCACAAGTCATGTTCAATAACTTCAGCATGTTTAATGAAGCCAAGCAACGTGTCGCCTTCTTCCTGTGAATGTTTTCAGAGCTACTTAAAGGTTTGGACAAATGAAAATGATCAGGCAAGTTTGATTCTCTGTCCTCATGATTTAATAACACACATCTACTTTCTGAAGCATTTAAGAAGCAAAATTAGTTAATAATCAAGATCTATATTCTTAATCATTTAACAAACAATATAAAAGTCATCAAATGCAATCAACTACAAGCTGTGATGAAGAAGTTTTTTATCCTGACCCAACATTTCCATTGTTGTCTGTTTGGCAACATTAACAGAAGGAACATCATTTATTGCAGCAACAAGATAAAAACACACAGAGTGGCTTCAGTGAACGGTTCAACATTTAAAGCACATCTTTTTACAGAACCAGGATTTTCAAACACAACACTATCAGCAGGTCGTTTTCCCACAACCTCAAACAAACCAGTGACATAGTCGAGCATTTATCTAGTTTAATCATTTACTGGGATCATTCCATTAAAACGATCAATCACCTCCAATCTGACCCCCTAAGAATCAGCTGATTCCTTTCTACAGTAACTTCAGTATTTCTAATAAAGCCCAGCAACTTCTGTTTTGTAGCTCCAACATTTTATGATAAAAGATCACAACATGATAATCTTACGTTGGTTATTCTGCCAAATGAACTTTTTACCATCATAAAAGACACAACATATGCAGCCGATCGTCACAGGTCGGTGGATTTTACTGAAACGATTTGCTTAGAAAACATCATCACCTATTAATTCCTGTCTACAGGAGCTGAACTGTGGATCCATAACCAACAAAAAACCCAGCATAGAGAGGCTGAGTGAATGTGGTCTGGACTCTGTGGATTAAAGTCATGGTGTCAGAGACTCTGTAGAAGGACAGAACACCTGCACTGTGATCCAGGTAGACCCCGATTCTGGAGGATGGAGGAGCTGAGATGGAGGTTCTGATGTTTTTGTGTCTGAATTCAAAGCGATTACTCACACAATACAAGGCCCAAGACGTGGCGTTGCTCCCAAACCCACGTTGGGAAAACACATTTGTTCTTGTGTATGAGACGGCAACTGCAACTGCTTCCCCAGACCAGTCCACCTCCCAGTAACACCGTCCAGTTAAAGTCTCTTTACTCTGGATTTGAAGGTTGTACATGTCAAATGGCCGTTGACTACATAACTCTGATATCATCTCCAATGTGACTAAAGATGAACCTTTCCTCACACTTGCCTTTCGGTTCCCCTCAGACAATATAATCTCTCTTTTTGCTGTGTTCGGCTCCAGTGTGATGTGACGTGAATGCTTTAGGAGTTCACTTCTTGTTCTGGGTTCTGCTTCTGGACCTTCTTGTATCTTTAGGATCCAGTCCTCACTAAGGATGTCCTGTAGCTTCTCTCTGGCCTCAGACACAGCTGCTGTCACAGCGTCAAAGGACGGTTCAGGACGAGTGCTGATGCTGGGAGACTCTTCAGAATCAGTGAGATGTGACATTGTAGGATAGTTGTGTAGAAAGTGGATGTGGTCTTCTGTGTGTGAGAGCTGCTCCAGCTCAGAGCTTCTCCTTCTCAACTCATCAAGCTCCTGCTTCAACTTCTCCTGAAGCTCTGTGACTTTTCTCACCTCACTGCTCTGCTTGGATCTGATCTGATGTTTCACATCAGAGTTTCTTCTCTCAATGAGACAGATGAGATCTTTGAAGGTCTTCTCACTGCTGGCTACAGCTTTGTCAGCAGACTGGTTGATGGCCTCCACCTCCTGCTGAAGCATCCTCACATCTTTCTCTCTGTCCTGGATTCTCTGCTGGATCTTCTCTTGATTCAGTCCAACAACTTGTTGCTTGTGGTTCCTTTCTGCTGCAGCTGAAACTGTGTTGTGGCCTTTATGTTCATCCAAGGAGCACAGATAACAGATACACTGCTGATCAGAGCGGCAGAAAATCTTCATCACCTCATTGTGACGAGAGCAGATGTTCTCCTGAAGCTTCTCTGATGGGTCCACCAGCTTGTGATTCTTTAATGCAGAAACATCATAGTGAGGCTGGAGGTGTTGGTCACAGTAAGAGACCAGACACTGCAGACAGGACTTGACAGCTTTCAGTTTCCTCCCAGTGCAGAAATCACAGGACACATCTCCAGGTCCGGCATAGCAGAGATCAGCTGGAGCAGACTGGAGTCTTGTCTTCTTCACTTCCTCCACTAAATCTGCTAAAACAGTGCTTTTCTTCAGGTCAGGCCTCAGACTGAACATCTGTCTGCACTGAGGACAGCTGTGAGTTTCCCTCTGATCCTCTTCATCCCAGTAGCTTCTAATACAGTCCATACAGTAGCTGTGTCCACAGGGAATAGTCACCGGATCCTTCAGTAGATCCAAACAGATTGAACAGCAGAGTTTCTCCTGGTCCGTCTGAATTCCTTTCTGCGCCATTTCACCTCTCAGAGTCAGTGACTCAAAGGCTTGACTCTCTGATAGTTGAAATCTCTTAGAAACTTCCTGGCATATTACTGGAAGAGGAGCGCCTTGAACATTGACCGGTTGTGTTGACTGTCCCATGAGTTAAAGATTAATGAAGATTTCAACCCTACTTTTATGATCATTACAGTTGCTTTGTGGAAGACATACGTGTTTTCTTCTGATTTTGATTTGGAATTTTGTTTTCACTTCCAATTAAAATCCACCATCCATGTATCCAGATATACATGTACATGTTTGTGTCATATGTTGTGGAAGCAACACAACAGTCGATGCAACCGTCTCCTTATCAGCTTTCTCTACTTACAGCTGTGTGTTGTAATAAGTCATTTTACTGAGCACTGCACTGGAGGACAGTTGGAAGCTCTTTGGACCTATGAGGGTACTTCAAAATGTTCTTGGCCTCACTGGGAAACAAGGGGCGTAACTCCCATTTTGGGGCATCACTGTATCACACAAAGCCTTCATCATCATTTCTCTGCAGGGAGAGGAAAGGTTTGAGCTGGTGTGCTGTTGCCAGGCTTATTGTCCTGGAACAATAACATACAAGAATGTGGAAGCAACTTCTTTATTACTGCATTTACAGAGAAGGTGAGGCCTTCAACCCCAACAACACACGACATACCATCAGCATGGAGGTGGCAGCATCATGCTCTGGGGCATTCTGGAAGTGCTTTTGGCCTCATTTCAGACTGTAGTTTGGACTGGCTTTGGACTTTCTTGGGACAGGTTTTTGTTTGGTTTCAGTCTTGGTTCTGGGCTGGTTTGGGACCTGGTTTACAATGTGATCTAAATTTGGTTCAGGATTTATTTTACAGTGGATTTGGTCCTGGCTTAGGACTGGTTTCAGACCGTTTTTGGGGGGTCTTGGACTTTTTTTAGAAGTAGTTTAGATTTGGTTTTGATCCCGATTTTGAACTGGTATCTGACTTTTTAAGGACTGGTTTCAGACTGTCTTGGGCAGGTCTTAGACTCTTTTTTAACCCCAACAACACCAGACCTACCATCCAGCATGGAGGTGGCAGCATCATGCTCTGTGGAACTGGAGCTTCACACAAAGTCAATGGAACAATGAAGGAGGAGGATCAGAACCTAAAACCATCAGCAGAAGGTTGATCTGGGACACAGTTGGATGTTCCAACCAGACAATGAGCCCAAACACATCAAAGTGGTGAAGAAATGGTTCCATCAGGCTGGAATGAAGGTTCTAGACTGGTCCCCCCAAAGAAAGTCCTGACTTAGACCATTAAGAACCTGAAGAAACAAGTCTGAGTCATGGAGACGGCACATTTAGTTGGACTGAACCAATTCTGTCCTGAGGAGTCAAAGAGAAACCAGAAGAACCTATTGAGGTAAGAAATCATGAATGTGTTTCAATGATTCCTTCACAGAATATTAAGATTTGTAGAAACCGTTGGAAACTCAAGACTGCCAGGATATACATGGTCTTTACAAGTGTATGGAAACTTTTGTTCACAACTGTATTTGCAACACAGAACAGCAGGAGGCTTGGCTTTATACATCAACTGTGAAATCTTCATTTCTTTAATGGAGAAAAGGCTTTTATGGGAAATGTAGCACTTTACTATCAGTGCAGCATCACAAACCTAATGCTCGAGTCACCACAGACACAAGAACAAGAAGCAGGCACCACCTTAATAAATAAACACGCCTTTCAGATTGCTAAATGTGCCCTTGGCTTTTATTAACAACCGCATGATAAAACACCATCATATGACAAAGTCCGAACTGCTGCAGAAACTCAACAGCAATCCTGATCTCACGCCTCAGTTCATTCGGTAATAAAGGAACATCATCTGCGTACAGTAACAGCAGCATGAGGAGGATACGGTAACAGTCAGAAGAGGAATCATGGTCAGCTTTGGCTCAGCTCTGTCTCGCAGATATTCTAAATCTGAGAACAGGACTGAAAGACAAATCAAATGAAATCATTGGATTAGTTGTAAACAACCAGTGCACACATAGAAAAGAAGCCAGTATGACGCAACCAAATGGAGACAGACCAAGACGTTCATGCTGCGTTTCTTTCCCTATTACAAGCAGGGAGCACTTGAACTCATATTCTGCAGCTTGTGAGAAACTGAAAAGAAAGTTTGCAGTTGAAGAAAGACAAACCAGAGCTCTTTCCAGGAGACCGTAGAAAAATAAAAACGTGAGGTATAGAAGAAATAACATTCGGATGCAGCTTTGAAAGAGGTATTTTAAGATTTAAAGGATGAAGTCCCTCATAGTACCACACATATCCGCTACATGCACTCCGGAGAGGAAAAATGATCACTGTACACAACTTATTGTTAAATTAAGACACACTTTATAACATCCGACCACCTCGCATAGCCTGGCATAGTAACATCCCACCACTACCTTGAATAAAACATTAAAAGATGATATTTCGACGCGTTTAGCTTCAGTTTACCGTTTGGTTAACGTAAGAAGGAACATGTTTGGGCTCAACGGACGGAAATAAAACTAAACTCCACAGATGTTGCGGTCAGATCTCATGTAGTGACGATGAATTAACTGGATTTTTTAAACCTAAACAGAACATTTCTGGATCAAGTGCTCTGCAGACGTTAAGCTAAAACGGTCAAAAAACATCCTATGAAACAACAAAACGGCCCGAGTGGTGATTAGCAGGGACAAACGCACTAAAAATAAGGCTTTTATTTTAAAAACCCTGAGTTAAACAACATTGTCAGTCACACAGACGCTGCATGACCTCGAACCCCGGTAACGGAGGCCGTCTCTTCGGTGAGCTTTTCTTTGTCGCATTTTTAGCAGCAACTCTGTGCTTGAGGTGGAGCTGGAAGCGCAAGAGTCTGGAGCAAAACCGCATTCAGCCAAGCTCCTCGTTTCAGTTCTCAAAGTCAAGCAACTTCAAGAGCGCTTCTTGTCTTTTGCCCCCCTCTGAGGCACTTGAACGCCACGGAGGTCTCCTCAAACTCCAACCAGGACGATGCAGAAAAGGCAAAAAGACAAAACCAAGCGCTTCCAAATATTTACAACCCCCACAACCGCCCGGCTGCAGTTTTGCTCCGTCTCCCGCTCAGCCGCCCTCAGATGTTTTCGGCCTGTGGGTGGGGAACCTCCCTGATGCTGTCCTGGGGTCCACCACGGGCCGCCGGGCGCCGCCGAATGCTTCGCCCGGACGAGATGAGGTCGGCGTAGCCACGAGAGTGAGAGAAGGCGTAGGCGGACCGTCGGGAACGCCTGCCTCGCTGGAAGGCCGACGGCTTCTTCTTCTTCTCCTCCTCCTCCAGCTCCATCTCGTACTTCTTCCTGTTTCTCTGGACCTGGAGGACGATGGGAAATATATAGGTGACATTGCAGAAACACCGTTATGTCATTTTGTTACCCTGTTTTTTTTTTTAGAAAGCATGACTCCGACATGCCACCTGCTAGATATTTTAGCATGTTTTTACTATAATCTGCCTCCGAATACTGGCACCTGTCCAACCCAGACCACCTTATTACCTACTAAGAGATCTTGGAAAATGTTGCTTTCGCTCAGATCTCGTGTTATTTGAATCCATGAAAAATTCCAATCTGGTTTTACAGCTCTTCTATAACACGGAGCCTGCTTTGTTGAAAATCCAAAACAACATCCTCTTGTTTGTCAGTGCAGCCTTTACTGTTGGCCAAGAGATTCTTTAAAGACACCTGGAAAGGGAGGTTGGATTCCAGAGCAGCGGCATCCCCCAGGGTTCCAGCTTAGGGCCTCTTACATTTTCATTTTACACGCTGCCCATGCATCACATCATTTTTATAAACCGTATTTTTTTCACCATTATGCTGATGACATATGGTTTTACCTTCCAGTTACACCTAACCATGATGAAAACCCTCTTTAGCTGTCCTGACGACATCAAACGCCGGACATTTTTGTTGAGTTTTAACTGTAATGCTTAAATCTCTCCGTAAACGAATAGCACTGTAGGGTCTCAACCTCAACATTTAAACTTGTTGGGTAAATCCACAACGCCGCCAGTCTTATTTCTCTGCTGGTAAACCCTTAAATGTTCTACAGATGTTCTCATGCTGCCCCTGGGTTGCATCGTTTTCAAAACCATAACATATCTTATCTCCAATATGCTGATGACACACAGTTTTACCTTACAGTTACTCCAGAGGTTTTTATCCGTCTCGGGGTGTTTTAACCATCGTATTTAATTTCCTCTATAAATTCTGGCCATAAATACCACTGTAGAGTCTCAACATCAACATTTGAACGTGTTGGGTAGCACTTAAATATGCTACGTAAACATCAGTGACCTGACTTGATATTTCCGGGTGGTGTACTTTATTGGCTAAGATTATTAGCTATTGTCACCATGTTTTTCCTTCCATCAACATTCCCCTGAGAGAATCCAGGCTGAGTGAACTCCCCGAGGTCTCACCTTGTCTCCTACGGAGGGCCAGATGGTTTTATGGAGGAACTGGATGCAGATGACCGGCAGCAGGCTGATGCCCACCGTCAGGATGATGGTTAACCACAGGTAGGGCTGACGAAGAGCGTTTGATGCTGCACCTGCAAACACAGAATCAACAAACGTTAATAGAGTAGTGAACATGTGGGGTTCTACTGTATTTGTTCACATCTCAACCCTTTAAATACTTGGATATGAAGGTCTCTTGGTTGGATTACCAGCACACACAAGAGCAGATGTCTATAATCTGGATTTATCTTAGATTATATGTATAAAAAGTGGATGTAGCCACTGTAACGTCACCCATTAGCTTGTGGAAAACAGTTCTGAACCTTTGAGTGTGGAATTCGGCCATCGCCATCGTATTCTTTTGAAACTAGACGTTGGCAAGGATGGCTGATTGTGACCAGTCAATTACAAGGTCGCTCAGCCTTAAAGCATACTCTGCTTTATTGTCCATTTCACTCTGAATTGGACCATAATTTTGTGATATGTGATATCACGTTGTATTCAAAAAGCCTTGACACTAGCAACTGAGACCACAAACTTGTTCGGAAAATGTTTACGGACGCAAGAAGTCCAATGCAAGAAGTCGCAAAGACGTCCAATCCAGTCCCAAGGTTACATCCATCTGTCTTTTACAGTCTATTGTTAGTCTCCAGGGGCTGCACAGTCTTACAGCTTTGATTTTGGTGGTGAAAAACTGAAAAAAATCAGCTTTCTTGAGGAAAAAGGCAGGAGACTAAACAGAAAGAGCAACAGGGAATGGAGCCCTCTTCCAGGACAGATGTATATACAACATATATATGATGTCTCAGAACCCTAAACTCTGACTTTACTTCTCTGGCTGAAGACTTTCATGTACAAACAACCACTGAAGCTCAAAACTACTGTAGGTGGAGGACACCTTCAGATGCAAATGTATTTAAAGTCAGAGAAGTACTTATAAATCTACAAGCCCTGGCACCTGTTTACAATGGCTGTAATCAAAATGTTTTGTTGGACCAGATCACACGACTTCTTATACAGAGAATCATCACATATATTTAGAGTCTTCCAGGTCATTGCACAGCTTTATAGTCTTCCCTCTTACCAGTCTCACAGTGTAATTTCCATCCACAGCAATAAAGCTATAAAAACAACTGTGCACGACCTGTCCAGCACCAAAGTGTTGGGTCTTCAGCCTGTTTCTGCTGCCCCAAGTGGGCAAAAATGCTAATTATTGTAGCTTCAACAGGCAACTCCAACCTGCAGCTGCTTTTGAGTCGAAACTATAAGGACAGACAAGCGGGTTGAGTGTATTGCAAGGTGTTGGGTGGTTGCCGACAGACCAGTGAAGGTGAAAATAGAGGGGAAGATGACGTGGATTCCAGCGCTGTGGATGTCAAACATGATGCCAAAGTAGATGGCTATGCTGCCCAAGACTGCAAAACAGTTGACGAAGGTCCAGTAGGAGGTGTCCAGAGAGATCTGACCAACAAGATGGAAAGGAGGCAACGCAAGATAAGTGGGTCATTCACAAAACATAAAGTCAGGAGCTTCATGGTTGGAGAAATGATATTATGCAACACCTTAACAGTGTCATGAACGCTTGATTTGGGTTCCTGATTCATGAATCTGTGACTGACCTGCAGGTTGACGGTGAAAATCAAGGACGAGGCGGTTACGACGGCGAAGGACTGGTAGTCGGAGGGAGCTTCCCCGTCCTGCCCCATGGTCTGGAGGAACGCTCCGTAGGGGATGAAGAAGATGATGAGCGAGACGAAGATGCCGTGGAACAAGCTGATGAAGAAGTTCTTGTAGTTGAACAGCGACCCCTGCTGGCCGGGCAGGTAGAGTTTGGGGAATTTCAGGCTCAGTCTGTCATTAACGTCCTGCCGAGGGACGAGGGGGAAGAAGTGGAAAACAGAGTTCGGGATTAGTTTTGCAAAGCGGAATCGAACAGAGTTGGAGATGGGTTCTGTGAGCGTTATCTCAGTAAGAGTTACCTGGTCAAGAAGTCCAACCAGCAGAACAGGTAAGCTGCTGTAACAGAGATTGTAGAGAGTGATGAACCAGTCTTCATAGGCGACCTGTGGAGAGGAAAACAACGAGTTGGTATATCACAGTAAACCAGTACTGATAATAACTACGAAGCAGAGGATAAAAGTCCACTTTATTATAATTAGCCGACAGAGCCTCTCCATCCTTTATAGATCAGACGGTGAGGGTCGTTCCATCAGAAACCTTCAAATTTATAGAGCAAATTTTGCTCAACTACTCTGCATTTGCTTGAAATGTTTAAGGCATAAAATATGGATATTCATAAAGATACATGCAAAAATCACTTTACCTGTGAGGAGTATCCGCTGAAGAAGGAGTACCAGAAGTGGACCAGAGTGAAGGCGAAGTTCTTGAAGAAGAAGAAACGCAGGAACTTGCACATCCGGATGTAGGACCAGCGTCCGTGAACCAGCAGGAGGCGCTGCAGGTAACGGAACTGGGCGAAGGCGTAGTCGCTGGACATGACGGCCTGCATCCCCTCCTGACCGCTGATACCGACACCGATGTCTGCAGCTGGAGGGAACGAAAGTGGGAAGACAAATTATTTACGACGTGAAATTTTTTTAAAAATGTGTCCGCTAGCGCTAGCAGAGTTTATTCCTGCCCTTACTCTTGATCATGTTGACGTCGTTGGCTCCGTCTCCGATGGACAGCGTCACGGCCTTCTTGTACTTCTTCACCAGACTCACCACGTTAGCCTTTTGCTTCGGTGTTACACGACAGCAGATGACCGCCTCGCACTCACAAGCCATGTCCACAAAGTCGATCTACGGGGGATGAAACGGTCTTTTCACTATGTTTGCCACCTTGAAGCCAGTGGGAGATGCATCATCCATTAAGCATGCATCTTACTCCTCCGATTTATACACAGGAAGCCGTCCCACCATGTTTCCCCTCCTGACTGTTAGAAATAGAGTAGGACTTTTGAGGGAAGACGTCCCCCTAAACATCAATGATTGTCAATATTCTAGCCTTGCTAATGCTAGATTTGTGATAGCTTATGTACTCTATCATCTAATAATGGTAACATAAAAGCTAACCAGAAGTAAAAGCTCATTAGTATCTGTCTAAAATTCTAACTAGCTGACTTTATGTTCAGCTATTAATGTTATGCTATATTAGCTTGCTGTAACAGTAGCTAGCATGCATGAATTCTTTGCTACTGTCAGCTAAACATCTCTGTTGATTTTATATTATTTTATGTTATGTATTTAAATGTTAATGATAATAAAGTAAAGCCTAACCTGCAGTAAAAATACATTATTATCAGACTAAACTGCTAATTACTGCTAGCTAGCTAGCTTGAAATCTTTGCTAATGTTAGCGTAACATCCTTGTTAATTTGGCATTGTATTTATGTTAAGTATTTAAATATCAGTGACAAGAAAGTTATAGCTTTTGTCCTACAGGTCCCTCAGTTGTAAATGTGGAGAGTTATTAATTAGTTTAAACAGAAAATAAAAACTATTTCTGCAATATGTGAAAATGTAAGAGAAGCCCCCCTTAAACATCAATGATTTTCAAAACTTTAGCCTTGCTAATGTTAGATTATGTACTCTGTCATCTAATAACGGTACAATAAAAGCTAACCAGAAGCAAAAATGCATTAGTATCTGTCTAAAAGATCAACTAGCTGACTTTATGCTCAGCTAGTAACGTTATGCTATATTAGCTTGCTGTAGCAGTAGCTAGCTAGCTTGAATTCTTTGCTAATGTCGGGTAAACATCTCGGCTGATCTGACATTATTTTTACGTTCTAAATTTAAATATTAATGTAAGTACATTACAATTTTTGTCCTACATTCTAATCAACTGGCAAAAATTTAAACTGTTTAGAAAGAAAAATTAAAAAATAATTTCTATTATCTCACATTTATGTAGCGGTTAAAGTCAGAGCAACATTAAAATCTGAGAATATAATTAATCACATGCCCAAGCAACAAGTTTGTACTGATTAAAATGACTTGTGAGGCTTGTTTACCCAGTTTTCAAGATTGTAGTTTTATAATAAAGCTGTAGTCTAGTGTGATTTATTGACCCTCTAAGCTCTTCTTGCGTACATATTGTATTGACGTCCATCTTACCTGTCTCATTTCCTTTTCCCAGTCATTCATCGGCTGTCCGTCCTGAGGGCTGCTGGGAGGAGGTCGCTTTCCCAGACGGCGAAGACGCAGACGGCGGCGTTTCTTCTTCTTCTCGTACAGAATCTCGTTCTGAGCAGACAAAGCGACAGTAAACACAAATTCAAAAACAACTTATTTCAGCTTTGCTTTTAAGGTTGACACCATGGCGGCGGTGAATGAACCTCACCAGCCATCCTCCGGTGATGATCAGAGCGTTTTTGCCCGGTTCGGTGAAGAAAGGCTCCGCAGGTTTCTTTTTGCGTCGATGGACAGTTGGAGGTTCGTTCCTCCTGTTGCCCTGACGAATCCTCAGCTTCTCGCTGCAGACACACAAAACAACAAGCATCTCATTTGTCGCTCAAAGTAAGACGTTGAGGTAAAACAAGGAACTGAGGATTTAATATCTTGGTACAACATCCTGGTAATAAACCCACACCAGGATGAAGATGCCAACTTGATTTGTCGAAATTAAACTTCTGAAGCCTCAAAGAAACTAGAACACTGTCAGTATCAAGATGCAGAGTTTAAAACGAGGATAAAAATGGACGCAACCCAACAAAACAGCACTAAAATGATCAAATGCTGCCTCAAGTGACACGACAGACTTCCTACAGGTCCAACTGGAGACCTTGAAAACCTCACACAGTTGTTCCACGTCTGCAGTAGCACCGTCAAAACCAGGGAACGCACTTCGACGTTTAACCCCCCAACATGAAAGCCGGTTATCTTCTATGAAATAAATAAATCCCCCAAAATCACAAATCCAGAAAGTGTAAGAACCGAAAGAATTGTTGGATTTTTCGACTGTTCCATCAGGAATATTGACCAAATCCAAGACATTTCAGCACAATCATGTTACTCTGCATGTGTCATTTACAAATACACACTGTAAAAAAATGCCTGCCAACACAAGAAAAAAAACTTACTTCAAGGCACTTTAACCTTGAAATAAGTGAAAAAATCTGCCAATAGAACAAGTGAACATTCGCTTGGTCAGATTTCTTGAAATAAGACGTGATATTTAGAATATTGAGGTCTTAAAATCAGCAGGGAAAACTTATTTTAAGCTGTATTTTAGCAGCATTGTCAAGCTGAGGTGTCTTAGAATAAACCAGACATGCTAAAGAATTAAATAGATTTTAGCTTTAATAAGTTTAATGTCAGCTTCTTAATTTGAGATGTGTTCAACTTATTTTAGTTGTATTATCGTGGCTCTTCTCTAGATTTAAGACCATCTTGTACTTGAAATAAGATCACACAGATTAATTGAAGCATTCTGAGATATAATGTCTTCTCACAGTTGGCTAGAAATCCTAATATTTAGTGGTGTTTGACAGCATTTGAAGGTGTTGTGTTTTAGGTGAAGCCAGCTACGCCCAAAAGGAGGTGTTTTAACTCAAAAGCAGACATTTGCTTTGTTTTTTTAACACATTTTACACATGCAGCTGTTTTCTGATATGAATTGGTGATTTTCCAATAAAATGCATTTACTTTATTTCTTAAATCCAGATTATTTATCTGATACAAACAACAGCTCAGCTTGAAACATGTATGAAATGAAATGAACCTTGTTTCTGGTAAAATACAACTAAAACAAGATCATTTCAAGATTGTTTGACTTAACAAGATATTTAAGATGCGTTGTCTTAAAACACGTCCCTCCATCTGCTGAAATGTTACCTGGAAAGAGAATTTATCTTAAATCAAGTGGGTTGAGACATTTTGACTAAAAATAAGACGAATAAACTTGGTAAGATGTGGAGTTTTTGCAGTGCAGCATATGGATTTACGTGCCACGTTTCCTGTTGCATTTTATACAGAGAAGAACCGGTGTAAACCAGTGGTGTGTTTAGCCTTTTGAATAGTCTCTCATCGTCAGCGTAGCAATTGAGAATGCAAATAACGGATTGCTGTTCAACGCTTTCGATGGGTCGTTCCATCTCAAACAATCACATTTTCAGAACAATTTCTGCTCGACAGGTTCTGAATCAACAACATTAAGAGAAATAACGGAGAAGACTTCAGGTTTTTATCTTTAAGGGTTCCTGAGATGCTGTCGTTCAAACAGCGTCGAAGTTCAACCTGCGAGAAAACCTGCTGAACGCGGGTCTCAAAGATTTCAAAGATCTCGGAAAAGCATTTAATCAGTCTAAAAGTTTTACAGACGCCATTTTAAATATCAAAAGTTCATGAAGAAACAGTTGAAGCTGGTCAGAGATGGTCGAGCAGAAGGTCCTTGATGATTTGAGATGGAATAACCGATACGTTCTGATAAGATTAGAAGCTGTGGCGTTTCAGTCGACCTACTTGACGTCTTCTCCGTAGTGAATCTGCATGTCGTCCGTCAGGAGTGAACAGGAATACCCGATGTTTTCTGCCGTTTCTGGGGATAAATAACAAATAAATCAAGAAGAGGTAAACATGTCAGGGTTTCTCTTAATCCTGTTATCAGGTTTCAGTCCGGATTAATGCATAAAAAGTGTTTCCGGGCAGTTCAATCGAAGGCAGCTGGACTCAGTAGAATGTCTGAAGAAGTTGGGCCTCTCATCCGACTGGCTTCATCAGTTCACGCGTGTCCAGACTAGACTAGACTAGTCCGACTCGCTGGTGGGAAACCCAGGTGTTTAACCCCCGTGGAGGTGTTTGCAAAGACCAGACTAACTTAGTGCTCCAAAGGTGGGACTCAGATGGTGGTAACGACAGTCGTTGGGGTCGTCAAGAGTCGTTAGGAGTCACGTGAGGCCAATCGAGAGCAACACCGGGCCATTAGCCAACGACTGTGGTTCTTAGAAGTGAAGTTGTTGAATCTGTACTTGGTAGAGACGAAGACGGAGACAGGTGGTGTCAGACCTCCTCCCCTGTTGAGGGATGGTTTTTCCATTTCTACGTAGATGGCTTCCTTAACCGGTTCAAAGCATGCACATTACCGTCTTCAAAGGAGTGTTCCTTCTCCTTTAGGTGAAAATAGACACC
Source organism: Dascyllus trimaculatus (assembly GCA_024666655.1). Classification (NCBI taxonomy): domain Eukaryota; kingdom Metazoa; phylum Chordata; class Actinopteri; family Pomacentridae; genus Dascyllus; species Dascyllus trimaculatus. Next base: position 28,501,031 of record CM045460.1, read on the forward strand.
TGAATCCTGACCTGAGGAGTTTGCCCTTCTGTGTTGGGCCATACGTTTGGTCAGTGGTTGCTTAGTTTCGCCAATATAAAGGTCAATAAGGAACTGATGAAGCCACTTGGAGGAGAGGCCAAACGTCTTCACAGACATTCTACTGAGTCCAGTTGCCATCGATTGAATTGCCCAGAATGACTAAGACCTGGATGAAAGAGAACATTCACAGACGTCCTATTGGTTCCTTCCTCCTGAGCTGATGCTACCTTTCTTATCTCCAGTCAGGACCCAGATCTTGATGTCTGCCTTGGCCAGCTTGGCGATGGTCTCCGGTACTCCGTCCTGCAGTTTGTCCTCGATAGCGGTCGCTCCGATCAGCTGAACACAGAAACGCCGATGGTTAGATGGTTAGATTGCCGTTTTCCATTTTACAGATATTTGCTGGAGAGGTCTTTAAAACCATTCAGAAGTTCAATGGAAAACATAAAAAACCAATTGCCGCCATTTTTCCCATTAAAACGACGTCCAATAAATCCAAATATTTCTCCAAACAAAAAGAGATTATACATCATAATCTGTTAAAATATCATCACTTTTGACTAAAACTGTGCCTAATGTCATGTTCTTTTATAGTTTCCCTTGTTATAATTAGAATAATAAGCTTTCCTTACGCAGTGCTTTTCAAAATAAAGTTACAAAGTGATTTACATGGTGGAGTCCTGATTAAAACATCTAATCAAGCTTAGTAAAGTATAAAAAATGATACCACGACAATAAAAACTACTACTAAAAGCAACATAGCAAAGACGTGTTCACAATAAAACCATTCTGGAATAATAAAAGGCTTTTATTTTTTAAAGAATGACTGAATTCTTTATCTTTAGGCTCTTCAATGTCCCAGTTTAACGATAAAACTTCCGTTTAGCATTAAAGTTTAACATTAATTCACTGGTAAAATTGAAGTGAAGTTGTTGTTTTATGTATGTTTTTGTGAAAACTTTAGCTTTGAATAAATCTGGTTAATCTCCACAATTAAGAATCCCATTATATTTAGCATTATTTAGGCTAAGTTTGGTGATTATTAACACCAAAGAGTCTTGGCTACGTTACCATATTACTTAAGTTATTCTCCATAATTAAGAATTGCATGTGTATTTGGGTAAATTAGTATTATTTATCATTTTTGTTGGGTTTTAACCACTGAAATTGTGAATTATTCAGGTAAAATCACCACTCTAGGATCTGAAATCCAGTATTTACACTTGTTAGGCTCATTTGTGACGCGAATCGTCAAACGGTGACTTGACTTGTTTCAAGTTACAGAACGATTTACATGTTGGAGTCACAATTAAAACGTTTCAGGACTGAGAAAAACGAAACCAAGCCTAATAAATGAATGCAGAATTTAAAGGAAATTATTAAAATAAAAACCCAGAACGACAGCAAAGGCTTGTTAAAGATAAAAACGAGTGCTAGAATTCATAAAAGGCTTTTATTTTGAAAGGTTTAGCTCTGAATAAATCTCCACAATTAATAATGCCTTTATATTTGTATTAGTTAAGTTAAATTTGGTCATAAATGATACCAAAGGGTCTTAGCTATGTCATTATATTACTTAGGCTATTCTTAATAATTGAGAATTCGCATTATTTGTCATTTTTTTCGGGTTTTAACCCCTAAAATCATGTGTTACTCCAATAAAAACACGGCTCTTGTTTTAAATGTCCTGGTTCGTTGTTCCCTCACCATCAGGTTCTTCTCGATCTCTTCGTACACCCGGTCCAGGGCGGCGTCTCGGTCCACCATGGCCACCTGGGCGTCTTTGTGCTTCCTGGACCAGGCTTCGTATTCCTGGGCGCTGATGTCCTTGTAGCACAAGCACAGCGTCCGCAAGGTCTCGTTGGCGAAGATCTGCAACGGGAAACGCACGGTGTGAGGAAACAAAGTCGGATTTTGCGGGACGGCGTGACGCAAAGAGAATAAACGGAGGTAACTGACGTCCAGAGCGCTCTGGGTGGTTTCCTTGTGTCTGGAGTTGGCCGCCAGTCGCTCGTAGATGACGGTGTCGGCTCCTTTGCAGTACAGACGAATGCGTCCATCAGGAAACTTCACTGGAAGACAAAAAAAAAGACAAAAAAATCACAAGGAAGTCTCACGAACTTTCAAAGTAAAGTGGTAAACAAATGATCAATCGCCTGAGTAACAGTTGCACAGTTTTGTTGGATATTATTCTAACACGTGGGCGTCATTTCAAGTGCCGTCGTGAAGATTCGTGTGTTTTGTTCGTGCTCGTACGGATAATCGACATGCGCTTGCGGTCCGAGTTGAAGTCGAGCAGCGCCAGCATCTCGTAGGTGGTCTCCTGGTCCATCTCCCTGATGGTGATGGTGTCCTGCGTACGAGACAGAAACACGAAGCCGAAGTTCCTGGCCGCCGTCACCAAGGCGCCTTCGTCCGGAGACGCCGCCTGATAAACCAGATCACCTGAGAGGAACAAACCAGGACACACGTCAACACCAGCAGATTAATCCGTCATGGTAAAACACAGTCTGAGGGTCATTCCTTTTGAAATCATCTGATTTTTACAGCAATTTCTGCTCGACCATCTCTGATTTACCTGATGTTTTTACGGCATAAATTACGGCTATTATTAAAGATACTCATGAAACCTGATGTTGATAATATGCTGATGACATTACAATTTACAAAGCAAAAACAAATCACACAAAACTACACGACAAAGCTCCTCCAAACTAATTTAAGCCGACAAAGTGGGTCCAAACATGAATAATATCGCCATGTTAAATAAAATATTTTCTTAGCTATGTTTGGGGAACCATTTTGAAACTCTACTTGGATCAGACTGTCTACCAATATTTCAGTTTTTGTGGTGCAACTTGTCGAACCTGCTCAGTCAGTTCAACAAAAATAGCTTTATTTTCATTTTTGTGACCAAGTATTTCAAATTAAAAGTATTCCACATGTTTACTTTTGTATTACTGTGACATGCAGCTACATGTGGTTCAGAAAATATCACTAGTTGACTTCTGGATCATCAGTTTTTCTTCTAAATGAGCGTCACGCTATTTTTAAAAAGTCTTAAAAGTAATGCTTGAGACCATAAGTTTATTCAGGAGATGTTAATTGAGGTGACGGATCGAGTGAGAAGAAAGTTTATTTTCTTGTAGACTTTTAAAGAACCTGACTTGTTTTTGCAACCGGAGGAGTCGCCCCCTGCTGGCTGGAATGCAGGTTTAAAGCTTCACCTTTACGACTCGGAGGATGCACCTTTATTTTATCCACAGCGTATCGTCCAAGGTCTAGTTTGGAAGAAGAATGACGTCCTTCAATAACAGTCTTAAATCCAGTCTCAGACCTCGACAAAGTTTGTCTCCGGTCAAGACTGAAGTTCTTACAGCCAAGGCATTAAAAGTATTCTATATGTTTGGTTTTGTGTTATTGTGACACGCAGCTACATGTGGTTCTGAAAATATTAGGTTTTGTTAATATGAGCTCAAAAAAAATTGGATTTTTCATGGCGGCGTCCAATTTTTTGGAAGCTGGGAGGCTGTTAGGAGCTGCCGCGCTAGAGGCCGCGTCTGTTCACTAGGTCGGATGGGGCGAAGGCCGCATTGTTGGTAGGACATTTGAACTGTATGTAATTACATTTGTATCTGTAACGTTCCATAGAAAATATGTGAATTGGGAGATTGTGTTGGGGGTGGACTGAAGCTCCTTGGTGGAGGTATGAGCTCTCTGAGGGCTTTTCTAGTTGTGACATGCAGCTACATGTGGTTCAGAAAATATCACTAGTTGACTTCTGAATGATCAGCTTTTTGTCAATATTAGCTCAAAAATTGGATTTTTCATGGCGGCGTCCAATTTTTTTAACATTAACACCCATAATCAGAGATGATTCGATCCACTTGTCCGATATTACAGATTCTGAATCAGCGACATGATGAGAAATAACAGTGACGATCTCAGGTTTTTATCTGTAATAGGTCCTGAGATGTCGTCGCTCAAACAGCCTCAAAGCTCAAAAACCTGCTGAAAGTGGGACGACGTCGGTTTCCTCTTAGAAATTGTTGATATATGAAGCTGAAACACCAGAGATGGCATCTTAAAAATGTGTAATATAACAGTTTAAAATGGTTTCATGCAAATCTGAGATGGTCGAGCAGAAGAACACTGATGACCTGAGGTGGAATAAACCTTCTGTATTCCTATTTAAGGTTTCACTGCAGGCTTTACCGTCTTTGTGCTCGACCATGACGGTGTGGCAGAGCGACAGCAGCTTGAAGAACTCCGTGGCGTCTCGGTCCTTCTTGGATCGGACGTGAGCGACCAGGTAATTGTCCATGAACTGGAACTTTTTGTCGGCGTACCGGTTCCAGCTCCAATCCACCGGCTGACGGGAAACAGAGAGACGCTTGGTTATCCATTTTTCTGAGCACATTAACCAGCATTCCTACAATAAGTGTGACTGTTTCTTACTACATCTGTGAAATAAAGCATTTAATGAAGCCGTTTTCTTTCGAGAATCAGCTGATTTCAGATTAAAGTCGGTGTTAAAGCTGATTTTTTTTACCCTTCCTCTGTCCAGCGACACTCCTTCAGCGGTGGTTGGGTCACCTGAGGGGAAGAGGAAGCAAAAACCAGGTATGACAAAACTGCAGATACAATACAAGGTGCCACAACACACACCTGTAAGAACAAACGAAGGGCAAACACACACGGACGGCGACGAGAATACACCCGTATATTCTGACCATTTTATTTCCTTATCTCCGTTACGTTATGGGTCGTCTTAATGATTTTATTTCTCGCACTTTGTACCGTGTCTTTTGTAAAGGCTGTTTGTTCTGCTCTTATCTCCCTTCTGGCTGTTTGACTTTTACCAAATGGATCATTAAAAGGTGATTTTTTCCAACACAGTGCCGTCAGCAGATACAGGCAGCGACGACACAAATGCTAATAAAAATCTGGTTTATCTTCGGTAAGACGGCTGCTGTTGCTGTAAAAGGGCAGCAGGTGTCGCTCTTCTGCCGTCAGCTCTGCTGTATTCTGAGTTCACAGAGTTAAAGCTGGTTAGAGCCCTTTAAAAACCACATAGAAGACAGTTTAATCCCAGCATCCTGATCACACCAGCCAAATTAGAAAAAGTCTGTCTCAGGAATTTACTGACATTTTAAAGTCATTTCATCTCGAACTATTTCTGCTTCAACAACTCGCATGTACCAGAAATCTTTAGAGCATAAAATATGGATATTTATGAAGGTATCTGTGAAATTTTAGCTTCATATGTCAAGTATTTTTCAAAATACAGCTTTTGAAGGATAGCCTGTCGACCCACTTTCAAAATTCTGAAACTTCTGTGGTACAACTTCATCAGAAATATGCTTCCTTTCATTTTTATGGCCAAGTATTTCATATTAACAGAATTCTACATGTTTAGTTTTGGTTTATTACCTACGCCAAGGAGGTTATGTGATGGCCGGCGTTGATTTGTTTGTTTCTTTGTTTGTCTGTGTTCAAAATACTTGAAAACTCATGGACGGATTTGGATGAAATTTTCAGGAAATGTTTGAAATGGGACAAGGACTGATCCGGATCACCGTCTGGATCCAGGATTTTTTTTAATGTAAGTGTAACCAGGTGGACAATTAAATGCGGTTTACTCTAAAAGCCACCAGAGGGCACTCTTGTTTTTGGGGTAACCCCCTCTGACCACATGACATTTTGGGTCTCCACGTGACAGACAGCGACAATGACGGAGTTCTCTTTCCTTCCTGAGCGACATACGCACGGTTGGGCCGGCATTCTTATCTCCGGTTGCCTAAGGTTATCTAAATTCACATCATTTTCTAACTGTGTTGCTACCAACGACAGGCTAGAAACACACGTAGACTTCGGGAAATAAAAGTTAAGACCCTTTAAAACCTTTTAAGACCTTTTTTGTAAGAACTTCAAGACTTGCAGTTTCTCTTCTTACCTCCCCGACTTCCCTCTCACAGTTTTAATTCACCAACCCTGCCACTACTCAGCCCTTATACGTGAGGTACTGATCTCTTTTGGTGCTTTTTTTAGGTAAGAAAACTTCTGTACTTTGGTTTCAGCCTCGTGTTTGAGGTAAATAAAGCCGGCCGGTACCGTAGCTTCGTCCAGCGATGGTGCACTTCTTGAACGCCATGATGTTCTGCGTCAGAGTTCCCGTCTTGTCGGAGAAGATGTACTCGATCTGCCCGAGCTGCTCGTTCAGGGTGGTGGTCCGGGCCTGTTTAACAGAGGAATTACATGCATGATAGAAGCAACAGGAGGCACTGGATCCCCACAGCTAGAACACTGGTCAAATAGTCCCAATTCAGGTCCAGTTTATCCCAAAACTTTCAGCTGCAAACAGTTAAAAATCCCATCATCTCAGTCTGGAACTTCTGGTCATGTGATAAAAACACCTCATATAAGTGAAAGACTCAGTGAACATCATCTGTCAGAAACATAATCTGGAAAATGTCACATCTTTAGAAAGTAAACTGATAAATTTTAATATTAATTACAGAAGTAGAGGAAGAAGGTGAACAAGAAGATGAAGAAGAACAATTGAAGGAAGAAGAAAAAGGAGAAAAAGAATTGGAAGACAAACTGAAGAAAGAAGAAAAAGAAGACAAAGACGACGACGATGAAGACGAGGAAGAGGACAAAGATGACAAAAAGGAAACGAAGATGAAGAAGAAGAAGAAGAATTGGAAGAAGAAGAAGACGAAGAGGAAGAAGAAGAAGAAGAAGAAGAATTGGAAGAAGACGAAGACGAAGAAGACGAAGACGAAGAAGAAGAAGAAGAATTGGAAGAAGACAACAAAGACGAAGAAGATGAAGATGAAGAACAACAAGAAGAAGAAGAACTGGAATAAGAAGACAACGAAGAAGAAGATGAAGAGGAAGAAGAAGACGATGACGAAAAAGAAGAGGGACGAAGAAGACGAACACAAAGAAGAGAAAGACGACAGATGAAGAAGATAAAGAAGAACAATAAGAAGAAGACCAATAAGAAGAAGAATTGGAGGAAGACAAAGAAGAAGATAAAGAAGAAGAAGAAATGCTGTACCTTGGCTGGTGTATCTTTCTCTGCAAAATACATCTGCAGGTCCCAGTTGATGAACTTACTCTGTCCGAGTCGGATCACCTCCACACTGTTCAGAAAGCAGACAAGCAGGTTGTGGTTGTTTTACAAAACTTCTGTCAAATTTTATTTCATTTGCGGTCGTTTAACTTGACTTTAGCATCATCTGTTGCTCTTTTCAGTCATGTTCCATCTCTTTCTAGTGCCATTACTATGGGGTCATCTTCTGGTCTTTCTAGACCCTTCATGTCTCTTTATTGTTATTTGGGCCAAGAAGCTTATTCAGCAATCCATCTATGTGTGTTTTGTACATATACAAATTCGTTTGCATGTACCTATGCTGAACATGCAAAGTGTGCAGCTTTGTGCAAAGACTGTACCCAAGACTCATCTTCAAATTTGAATGAAAAAAAGAACAAACACACAGACTAAGTTTGTGCACAAAGACTTAGACACTTCAAGCATTAAGACAGTGGAGAAAAGTGTCCTCAAACCTTTAGGAATGTGTGGTTTTGTGTGGTTTGACTGACCTGACGTAGAGTGAAATGGGCACCATGGTGTTGAGGACGATGATGTAACCCCAGAAGCTCAGGAAGCCTCTGTAGGAGGCGTCCTGGTCCTTGCCGTCATATAGATACCAGGCTTTAGACCCGATCTCCTCGTACCAGTAGGTGTGACCGATGGCCAGACCAGCCGCCACCAGGATGAGCAGCACGAAGATCTACAGCGACAGAAGTGACTCTTAAATGGGTCATTCCACCTCAATTCACTAAAAATCACACCTAATCATTTCTTATTTGTCTGATTTTGTTTCTGTGTATGTTATCAAGTAAAACATGTAAAATCTGGGCTCATTGGTAACAAAGGTTTTTGAGAAATCTTAGAGAAGGTGGTGTCATGTCGATTTTTGCGCCGTTTTCTTTGCGCCAATCTGTGGATCAATGTTTGAGGTCCTATAACTTGAGAAATAATGTAAGTAGAGCCCTGAAATTTGGTAGGCCCATAGATCTGTACATGTGGTCTACAGTGGTAGAAACCTGCTTTAATAAAATAACACAAACCAGTTATATGATGGTGCAAATTTGGTCAAAAATTTGCTTTTTTTCTATTCCGACACTCCACCAACCATAAAACCTTTATTTTTCACCCTAAGTACCTATGATTGGCACCAATAGAAGCTTTAAAATGTAGATTATGGTGCCAGTCAGGGGGAAAATTATGAGAAATAAATGATTGAACTTCTGTTTTTTTGCATTTATAGCGAATATTTGAGCAATCATTGAGCAGGTATGATGGTGAAACCACTTCAATAGTGTCCCAGCCGGAAGAGAGTTATAGGATATTGTTACTGGGCTAAAAGAAAAGGTTTTCCAACTCAAAGTGCTTCAAATACTTGTATGAAAAGTAATTATTCTATCAAAGCCAGGTTGTACCATTGACGACCATATGTACATATCAAGGATCCTGGTTGCTGGAATACTGGAGTAGAAAAACACATTTTTTGACCAAATTTGCACCATCATATTACCGGTTTGTATCATTTTTTGTACCGTTTTTCACGCCAATCTGTGGATCAATGTTTGAAGTGCCATAACTTGAGAAATAATGCAGCTAGAGTCCTGAGATTTGGTAAGCTTATTGATCTGTACATATGGGTTTTAATGGTAGAACCCTGCTTTGATAGAATGATGCAAACCAGTTTCATGATGGCGCAAATTTGGTCAAAAATGTTATTTTCTACTCCGATATTTCACCAACCAGGATCATTGATATGTACTTATGGTCTTCAGTGGTACAACCCGGCTTTGATAGAATAACGAATTTCTCATAAATTTCCCCGACTGACACCATAATCTACATTTTAAAGCTTCTATTGGTGCCAATCATGGGCACTTAGGGTGAAAAATAAAGGTTTTATAGTTGGTGGAATATGGCAATAGAAAGAAAAATTCTGACCAAATTTGCACCATCATACAACTGGTTTGTGTTATTCTATCAAAGCAGGGTTCTACCAATGAAGACCAGATGTACAGATCAATGATCCTATCAAATTTCAGGACTCTACTTACATCATTTCTCAAGTTATGGCTTTTCAAACATTGATCCACAGATTGACGCGAAAAAAACAACACAAAATTCAACATGAGCCCACCTTCTTTAAGAATTTGTAATTAAAAAACTAAAGTTCCCTATGAGCCCAGATTTTACTTGCGGTCAACTCAATAAATATTCACCACTTTAAAAAAAAAAGTCAAATTAACGATAGAACCACTGATAAGGAGGTAAAAATGAAACGCTCATGGTGACTCACAGTGTAAACCATGTAGTTCATCAGCTCATCAATTTTGGTCCTCTTGAACCTGGATTTTCCACCGTTCCTCATGATTTTGGTGTCGGCTCCTGCATCAACATGTGTCATATTAGTCAGTAATTATCACTCATCAATAATAATAATAGACTAAAATATTCACAAGCACCGTCAATCGGAATCAGTTTAACTGCAAAGTAGGTTTTCACATATGAGAAATTTAACTCGAGTATAACAGTAAACACAAGTAGGCTACAAAAAGTGTTGCAGGTGAGTCAAAACAAATATTAAAAGACAAAAAAGCAGCAAATATAAGAGATTATAAGTAATTAAAGCTGCAAGCAGCGTTTGGGCGGGTCCTCGCTTCGTGTTAGTCAGCAACCTGGACTGGATATCACCATGTGGCTGTCATCAGGCCCAGACTTAAATCATGTATGTGAAGTTTGAGACTGATTAGAGCACGTACAGGCTAGTTAGACAGCACTTCCTGTTTCATGGCGTGATGGCGAGCATCAGAATAGCGACTGAGCTGTCCTTATATGGTCATGGGGCTGTTATGAGGCCTGGACTCTGATCACACCTGTGAAGTTTCAGACCATTTGGAGCACGTAGAGGGTAGTTACGCAGCACTTCCTGTTTCTTTCATGGCGAAACGGCAAAACGCCGCGGGCTGCCACGGCCACGCCCTCATACTTTTGCAGATCATTTTAATAACTTTTGCTCACGAATGCCTGTAGTATATGCTGACCGAATTTGAGATCTCTCGGAGTTACCCCCTAGGACGAGCTCGCTCTAGAAAAATTGAAAATTTTCGCCAAAATTGCCAAAAATCTGACAGTAAATGAAAAATGGCGGATTTCCTGTTGCATTGTGGGTATGGGTTCTTGAGGCTTTTTGGTGCGTCTTGTCGGGATACATACGTGTACCGAATTTCGTACGTCTAGGTGAAACGTACTTCGGGGGCCCAGTTTTTTACATATTCATTGAGCCATTTCCCCAATATATGATGGTGGTACACCGTCCTGATGTGTGTTCTAATTTATATGCTTTTTCAAGTATTATAAGGGCCTCATAATTATGCACAATGAGTCTTTAAAATAAAAATAATCTGAGGAATAACAATAGGGTCCTACACATCGTTGGTGTTCGGACCCTAATAAAAAGTAATAGAAATGCTTTTACTTGGATGCCATCGACTCAACTAACAACGACTTTCATTTTCTCAATAGACAAACCACGTAAGGAAATATCTTCACATATCTTGTTTTGCCCAAAGAGGAGTATAAAAGCCAAACATACATCCATTTATTACCATGTCAGACCAAGAAAAGCAGCAAATTCTGACATTTGAGAAGCTAAAAACAAACAAAAAGCACTGACGGTGGTTTATTCTGGGCTTTAAACGATCAACCATCCAAGAAAGGTGATTATTTTTTAGTCCATTAAATGAAACAGTGATAATATTCGTGTTCTTTTTCTTAATTTCGAGCTTCGCCGTGACGTTTCATGTCGCACAAACCTGCGAAGATGACGAGGCCGCGGCACTCCTCGGTGTTTCGGACCTTGCAGCCTCGGAGCAGCATGTTGTCCAGCTCTAGTGGGTGCCGCTGTTGGTTCCACAGCATCATCCCCACGAACTTATCCAGACGGTTGTTGGGCTCCTCGCACTCGATCAGGGCTTTAAAACAGACACGAGAAGGGCTTTGATTTGAGTCAGCAAAAAAGGCAATAAAATTAGATAAAATGAAAAATAAATTAAACTGAATCAAAATACTAAAATTATTATCAATCATGGACAAAAAATATGAAGATAAAGTAAAAATAAACTAAAATATGTTAAAATAATATCATCAATCATAGATTAAAAATATGATAAAATAGAAATAAAAATTTAAAAATGGATTAAAATAATAATATTATCATAAGTCAAAGACAAAAAAAGATGATGAAATAAAATTAAATTATATTAAATAGATGAAAATAATAATTAATCACCAGTCAGACAAAAAATATGATAAAATAAAAATAAAATGAGATAAAATAAAGATTAAAATACTAAAATCACAGATTAAAAATATGATGATAAAATAAAAATAAAATAAAATAAAATAAATTAAAATACTAAAATCATCATTAGTCAAAGACAAAAAAATGATGGTAAAGTTAGATAAAATAGAATAAAATTAATAAAATCACCATCAGTCATAGATTAAAAACATGACAAAATTAAACAAGATAGATAAAATAAAACAAAGATCATAATAATAATTCATCAACAGTCAAAGACAAAAAAAGATGATAAAATAAAAATGAAATCAAATAAAATGGATTAAAATACTAAAATCACTCAAAAAAACATATGATAAAATTAAATAAACAAAAATAATAATTCATCTCCAGTCAAAGCCAAAAAATATGATAAAATAAAATAGATTAAAATAAATAAACTCAAACTAAATCACCTAGTGCTAGCTAACTGACCTACAATTTAATGTAAAATCCATCTTTTAAACATTTTTAGTGTAGTAAAATGTAAATTATGCCTTATAATAGTAAAGAAAACTACCAGAGTTTTCCTAAAAGCACCAACACTCTTGAGAATGTCTTGCATATTAATAATTCACTGAATAAAAATCTGACGTTCCAGGAAATGACTATTCTTGTGGGTTTTAACATTTAATTTTACATTTTTATTTTAAAAATAGCGGTCGACCATTTATTGGACTCTGATTATTTGTTCAAACCAACTTCCAAAGAGATCAGTGAATTTGAAAACCGTCCGATCGGTTGTACGTCACGAGTTAAACGAGTTATCAGCTCCAGATATCGATTATTGGTCTCCTGATTACTGAGAATCAGAATCAGGCGTGAATGAACTAAATAAACAACATCTACTGAAGCGACTTTTTGCTTCTCACCGTTAAACTCGGCCAGCTGGCGTTCCTCCTGGAGCCTCTCATCAGTCACTCGAAGCCCCATCTTGAACTTCAGGTTGGTTTCTCTGCAACGGGAATAAAGTCGGTACTCAAAACTATAAATCGAGCAAAGCAGGATCAAAGCAAACCGGGACGCAAGCCAATAAAATATGGATGGAAATGGAACCAGCTTGGGAAAACAAACAAAACAATGGGACAGCTTGACTTTTAAAGGTCTCCTGTCTGGATTACGACATTTTTATTCATGACAGTTGGTTTTCCGATGTAAGATGCGGCTGAGAAAACACAAAAACATGATACAAAGGCGGAGGTTCAGTTCAGCTGCCATTAACATTAAATGGTTCCATTAGAGGCGTCCTGTTTGTTTGACTTGAAGGCGTTTCCCGCTTTATCACAGAATACATGCCGAGTTTAACTCTTGGCAAAAGCTCTGCACACATTTACTTTCCTCTTATCGGTGAGTAATCTGTTGACCGAACGCTCGAGAGATTAAACAAACTGATCCAACAGTCCGGTGTGGCTGAAAGTCTTACCCGTCGAGCTCAGCCGTCTCTACATAGCACAGACTGTTTGGGTTGGAGCTGGACAAGAGCAGGATGTCGGCCTGAAGAGAATAGAAATAGACATTATAATGATGTTATTAAGCATCCAGGTGGGTTTATTACCTCATTTACAATCTGTATAAAAGGACGTTCGGACATTTAGACTTGTCAGACAACAAACATGTCAAGAAGTCCAAGCTATCTAGTACCGATTTGTGGAATCGGACAGTTTTTTACCAACTTCCTTGATCAGAATTCATCTCGACTATTCTTAGGGAGGTTTGTTGAGGCTGTAGGCGCCACGTCGTTTTGCCTTTTAAACACCTGGTCGAGAACAAGAATCATCGTACCGGAATGAAGTCGTTTTTCTTCAGGCGAACCACGTCTCCGACCTGGAGGTCCTTCCATTTAGCCTCTTGAAACCTGAAGCGGGGAAGGTTAAGAGCTTCATTACTGTCCAAAACCACTTGAAGGTCCTCTTGAAACATCAGTGTTGGTTCTAAATAGGCAGTAAATAACTCGGATCTAACCTGCCGTCCAGCAGGACTTCAGACTTCCTGTTATTGATCTCCTTGTCCATTCTGTGACGTGCCTGGAAGGAAAAAAATCATAAGAACAAACCGATCACAAAACAACATCCTGCATATGTAATTACATAGCTTTGCACTAGACTTCTTGTGAACTTAAGGTCCACAAGTTGAGCCTGGCTTGAGTTAAACACATTAACATGGTTAGGGGTCATTAACCAACACAGAAGTCTTTGTCATGGTGCCCCGTTGCTAGCTAAACCCCCTCAATGCCCTCTGCTTGCCAACACGGAAGTGCCTGCAGTCCAAGTGACCAACTCATTTGGTTCCCACAGTATCAAACAGTACGAGGCTCCACCTGGTGGCGCAACCAGGTACTACAGTTAATCTACAATAAAGTTTCTGACATGCATGTAGAGAATTCTTGTTTTAGATGAGTCTCAGTGCATCCGACCTTCTACACCAGTGGTTCTCAACTGGTTCATCCTCAGGATCCACTATGTCTCTATTCATAACGGTCGCGACCCAAATTGTTGAAGTTTGCTGTTCCTGTTAACACATTAAGGTTTATTTGGGTGTAGTCTCAACACATTTTGATAAAATTTAGGAAAATTTTGGCTTATTTTTCTGCCAATTTTGGTATGTTTGGATGCTTTTGCCAAGTTTTTGGGCATATTTTGGCCCATTTTGACAGATTCTGAGCACATTTTGGTTCATTTTTGACACGTTTTATCATAAATTTCTCCAATAAACTGGCAGAACCAAATCTAGAGGTTAATAATGGGCAACTACTGGTGTCAACATCACTAAATATCCTGCTATTGAAAGCAAACTGTGTCATAAGAAACACGCTTTTGCGACCCTCTAAAAATGGCTTCGCGACCCACTTTTGGGTCCCGACCCACCAGTTGAGAACCACTGTTCTACACACTACATTTCAGACAGTGTCTTCTGGAGCTTCACGAGGTTCCCGAACACCTACAGATCATTAAGGAACCTTTCGGACGCAGAAATGCAACTTTTTCAGAAACACTGGATTGATTTTAGGAACTTTAATGCACGAGCAATATCTAGGAAAATGGTATAGAATTGGGGCTCTGAGGCGGCACAAACCACCCTACAAAATAAAAAACTCAAAAACTCAAAGAAAGAAACCTTTACTTGTCATGAATACATCTTTACAGCATTGTGAAGTGTTGCTTTCATATATTCGGGTCTGAGCACAGGGTCAGCCATGGTACATCACCCCTGGAGCAGGAAGGGTTAAGGGCCTTGCTCAAGGGCCCAACAATGGCGGCATTGGGGTTTGATCCCATAGACATATATACGTAGACGCCGCGTTGACTGTGGAGGGACGTGCTTAAAGCTCCGCCATCTTGGTACAGGGCTAGCAGAGGGGGGAGTGAATGTAAGTCTATGGAGGTAAGAGGTACTCCACAATCTTAAAGTAGAATTATTCACTGAATTTTCGACCGACTTCCTAACGGTTTGGTTTGTTAAAAACGTCACACATTTAGCTTTGACACAGGATGCTTGGATGCTTTTGTTCTATTTATGTCTGCCTGTCCGTCCTCCATGTCTGACGTTTGTAACAAACAATATATGTTGACAACTGATGGATTTATGATCACTTTTATAGTGCAGACATGTCATTCCTCTATAGACGTAATGCACTGTAGGGGCGAGTGGCACTCTACCAAGATGGCCGCCGTGTAGGCACGTCTGCTCCAGTCAACTCAGCGTCTACGTATATATGTCTATGTTTGATCCTCTGACCTTCTGATCAGTAGTGCCACCAATGCCCTAAACATAACACTCCCTGTTGGGGAATCGAACCCTGGTCTTCTACGTGACAGGTGGAGATATTGTCCGCTACAGTAACAAGGACAGTAAACCAGTGTTTTCTTGTGGTTCTATGTATAAACTGTCTTTTCTCTCTAGGCTCTTAACCACTTTAATGAAAGTGCAGCGTTTAAAAAGTCTTACCAGGTCATCCACCAGGTCTTTGATGGCGGTCACCCCCAGCACCACCACCAGAGGAACCAGCGTGGTGTACCAGGGCAGCGTGGAAATGTCCGGAATAATCTAACAGACAAACAAACGTTTAATGGTTTCATGTTGTTGTTGTTGTAAGGCTGTGAGCCGGAGGACGGTAGGGTGCGTGTTTTTAGCCATACCTGTAAGATGAGCAGAGCCAGGAAGTAAAGGTTGGCGGCTCTCTTGAACTGCTCGTACAGGTTCAGGGGCAGGAAGGTGAAGACGTTGTACTTGTAGGTCTTGATGGCGTTTCCCTGCAGAGAACGCGACAGACACAGCATCATGTTAGCATGGCAAGAAACTACACTGTAAAACAGTTTTTAGCCTTCTTTAACTGTGATTTTTTAAAATAAATTTACTGTTATTTTACAGACTTTTTTGTTAAATTACAGATAGTGACAGAAAAAAGGTGTTATTTACATGTTAAATGTTTAAAAAAGCCTGAAACTTTAAATTACGTCCACATCAGAACTCTATATTTTTACAAATCGCTATTTGTACTCTGCTTTTACTGTTTTTAAATAAGCAAATATTTTTATTTTACAGATATTTGTTATTTTTAGAAAGAGGAAATCTGCATATTAACGATTGAAAAATAGTAGAATAAGTTTTTTAACTGTTAATTTAAAGATTTTCTATGTTTTGTCTTTATTTATTTGTTTTAATTACAGGAAATATTTGACAAAATCACATTAAAAGCATTAATTTACACGCTGACAGTTAACAGAAATATAAAATTAGCATTCTTACAAATAGTAATTTGTTCGTTAATAATGTTTTACTCCCTTTAAATGGACTAAAAATATAGATATAGATATTTGCAGTTATTTGAAAGAAAAATATGAAAGTTAGGGATTGAAAAATGGGTAAACAATTTTTTCTTCTTTTCTTTTTTTGTTAAATTGAAGATAATATCTGGTAAAATCACAGTAATAAGTATTAATCTACATGTTGACAGTACAACAGAAACAGGCCAAAGCTGAGCATAATGTCAACATCAAAAATCTGCGCTCTTTTACAATATTTCATTGTATTTAAATCACCTATGAATATTATTTTTACTGATATTTTTTCCTGTCATTTTACTAGATGTTATCTGCAATTTAAGAAATGCCCATTTTCAATCCCTAATATCCATATTTATCTTTCCAAATAATGGCAAACTATTTATTGACAAGCTGACGGTTAGTAATTTGTTCTTTTACAATGTTTTATTGTATTTAAACCAGCGATAAATATTAATTTATAGATGTTTGCTGTTACTTTCACAGTTTTAACAGTTTCTGAACCTGATCCACTGCTTCATATATTCGTCCTGCCAGATTTTTCCTACATTATATGTGCAGAAAGACATGGGAGCCCTTTAAAGATGGGCGCGTTTTTAATTAAAACTACTCAGATGCACTATGGGAAATGTAGTATGCAGTGATTTGGTCGTTACTAATGAAGACCTGCATTTAGTCCATTTGTGTCTTGTGAGTCTTCCAGTCCAATCCTAAATCACTGGAGTGCTTTGAAGTCTCACTTTTAATTAAATTTAATTCATTATTGTCACAAACCCACCACTAAATAACAGCCTATTTAAAGACGTCTGCTTTCTAGCCACACATATAAATTCACGACAAGGGAAAACGACTTTCATAGACCTGAAATCAACCGAAGCACCACTTATTCTCCGCACGTCGACTCGGTGTGTGTTTAAAATACAAGACGTCAAAGCCTCTAAAGGACGACTGAGCTGGAACGATCTTGAGGACACTCCTTCAGCAGGTATCAGCTCTGAGGAGGTTTTGTGTTTCAGCAGAGGATGACTAAACTCACTACAGGCCGTTTCCACTGTTCCTTCATCGACTCGGCGTTGCTGCAAAGGGGCCTAAACCACCGCTCTACGCTGCAGCAGTGAGATTGTTCTACATTGGAGGTGTTGGGCTTCAGCAAAACCACCTTGGGGATCCGTATCCGGATTAACTGGCCGGTGTCCTGGTTCACCCTGCAGGCATCGCTAATGAGGCAGATTCATTTCCTCACTGATAACCATTTAACCTCTGCGCTCTTGGATTCATCTAAAGGACGAATAAAGACAGTCGGAAACATGAACAACCTGCTTTACTTCGTCTCCACCGCCTGAACGTTCGACTGAAGGCCTTGATGTTCAGTAGATTACCGTTTTTAACTTCCTCTGGCTTCGCTTCGACAGGCTCCCGCTGGGTCTAAAGTGTCCGAGGTCGGCTCAGCTGGACGATCAGGTTTCAGCCCTCACAGAGCCGATGACACTCCAGCGCTCAGCGGCTGTTGAGAAGCTCCGCCGGTCAGCTGGAGCGAGCGTTTTCCACATGCAGGGGTGGACATTAAGTTACCACAAGAGAGACGAGGATTTAACTCTGTGTTTTTGCTTTGACCCCTCATGATCTCGCTAAAACAAGCACACATCAGCCCGGCTGTTTGTCTGTTTGTCCAGGGTGTGTCGGCTCTTTATGCTGAAGGTTTGGTTTGCGTCGACTAAATCTCGCTGCTTCTACGTTTTAGAATCGATTTTAAGGGTTTTACCGATCGCTTTTAAAGCTCGTCACAGAGTTTCTAGCCCCATGTGAGCCTATTTGCAGTCTTAGAGCCTCGAGTGGGGCACAAACCTTTAAAAAAAACATGTTTACAGGCCTGCTTTCATGCAGCATCGTCTATTTTATGTTACTTCCAGCCTTGTTTTTACGTTTTTACCTTCTATTTTCTTTTATTCTACTTGTTCTTTTTGCCTGACTTGGATCTGACATTGTTGGTTCTCGGGTGTTACTGTAATGTTTTATTTTGAAAATCTTTTACCATGTTTCTCTGGTCTTCCTGTGCTTCCTCTTATTTTATTTTTTGTCCTGTCTGTAAAGCGCTGCGTAAACTCTTAACTCCTATTATTAATATCAGGACCATGTGTAGGAAGGATGATGGCGCCTCTGGTTTGTGTAAAACCTGCTGAACTTACAGAATATCTGCTCTTCTTGATGCACAGGAAGACTTTCTTCTGAAACTCTGGCAGCTGGTGATAAGCTCGGTCGTTGGCCTTCACCTTCCAGCCCATCTCTGGAAAATAACATTTGAAAAAACATCAGAAGACTTTGAAGGAATCAGCTTCCAGTCAAACATGAAGCATGGAGTTAAGTGTCGCATGCTGCCTCCGGTCTTCATGCTAAGCTAGGCTAAACACAATCTTGGCTCGCAGGTCTCGAGACTCACCACTGGGTCTGGTTTCCACCGGCGGTTGCGGGGCTCCTGGCGGTTCCTCGGGTTCCCCCTCTGAACTCACTGCCAACTCGTCGTCCGTCTCGTCGTCGCTGTAGGGCATGGCCTCATCGTCGGGCCCCAGGGAACCCTGGGAGTCTGCTCGCCGCCGACTCATCTTAGCGCCTCAAGTATCCCTGAGGAAAGAAGAAGAGTTTCAGGTCATCCAAATGCTGTTATAGCACATGCAGATGTTGGAGAACCGTCCGAGAAGTTCTGCAACTTTCTGAACCGGACAATCCAACAGTGACGTCTCCTTTGTGAAGCTACTGTTAGGTGTCCAAACATGTATGCAAGATTTAATTTATGGGGAAGCACACACCTGTATGGAGGGTATAAGGTTCCTAATGCTGGTCCAGACTGAAACCTCCCATCATAAGTATGGAAGGTTTCCAAAGGATGGACCAGGGGTGTCAAATCCTGGTCCTCGAGGGCCCCTATCCTGCATGTTTTAGTTCCCTCTTCCGACACACCTGATTCAAATGATCAGGATCATTATCAGGCTTCTGCAGAGCTGATGATGAGCTGATCATTTCAATCAGGTGTTGGAAGAGGGAAACATCTATAACATGCAGGATAGGGGCCCTCGAGGACCAGGATTGGACACCCCTCATGACTTTACCAATCCCTAAACTCTAGTGTCACCAACTACTAGGTCTTTTTTCAATGAAACCAATGGATGGACGGCCAAGAAATACCGTTCACACATTCATGCTCCCCTCAGCATAAACTGTTACAACTTGGAGGATCATCTGTTTTTCCATTTGGTGCCATCTAGAGGCCTTCATGTGTCCACCTGAACCCTTGGACCCAAGACCTGCCCTGGGAACCATACAAGTCTGGATGCACATTGTATACAATCGGTTAAGTCCAGTTCCTGTTCTGTTACCGCAGGTTCTGGATCCGTTTTGGTTGTGTTCCATTATCCACACTAACCATACTGTATAGTTGTTTATAGGTGTCCCAGTACATGCTGTGTTAAATGTACAGACCGTGATCCGAAACCAACACTCAGGAGAAGGTGGTACACTAGCAATGCTAACATTAGCGGCCACGGCAACAAACAAGCAGTTGTGAGTATAGTTCAAAACGGGCAAAGAGTTGACGTTATTTTTACGATGCTAGATGCAAAAAAAAAACTGTACGAGTCGTGTTCGTCATCCGTCACTGTAACCGCAATTGGACTTGTTTCGACCAACTGAAGACAAAAACATGAAAAAATTTACGTATTTTACCAACGTTCTGAGCAGGAGGGATGGAGTAAATGCATCCCAGGCAAACATAAAGGACAAGGCTACATACTTTTCATTAGGTAAGACACAGTTTTGCTTTGACAGCTTCTAAATTAATGCTAATCAGTGCCAACCGCTGCAGCATTTCTTGGTTCTGCACGAGTCCCAGTTTTCATACAACCGACGCATCAGTTTGGTTCCAGGTCCGTACATTTCCAGATCTTTGAGTTCGGCATGAAATCTGTGAACCATGAAACCCTCTGGTGACCCAAGCAGCCCTCCTACATGCTTGTTATTATTTCTATTTTCACACTGAGTCATGTTTTAGCTGCTCGATACCTCGAACTTCCCCAAGAGGATGAATGAAGCTAACGACATTTCCATTAGCGTAGCTGCTCTTTGGGTTTAGTTTGTGTATCACAGCATGCTAACACTTTAAACTAAGACGGTGAACATACATATTATTCCTGCTAAACATCATTAGAATGGTGACACCAACACTGAATGCTTTAAGATGCTGTCGGACTTCGCCGGAGACGCACCGAGGCCTTTAGGATTCTGTTCTTTCAATAGTAAAACCAACTGTGCAGCAAAAGACTGGACAAACTCAAGAAACGCTACAATGAAAACGAACATTAAGAGATGAGTTTAAAAACAGATTCAAGCTTCAGTTGCTCAAACGAGGAAGACCAAACCAAGACACACGTCACAGTCAGCTGATGGCAGCCCAACGAGTTTGCAAGTGACACCGTGACTTTGTAGAAATACGAAAATCTCCCGGAGAATCTCAGCGATCCGCCGAGCAAACAGAACAAGAGGCCAAAAGAACGAGGAAATAAGGTCTCAAACAGCCGATCGGTTACACTAACAGATTCAAATAGCAGAGAAAGTCATTTTTGCAGAGGGTGAAACTCCACCGAGACGTGTTGAGTCACTTCCAGCCTTCGAACACACAGAAGTGACAAAGCTGTGGTTCAGGTTCGGCCTCTGATTTGACTGACAAAGCCTGTGATGTAATGCGATGACACTGCGTTGTGTTTGTGCGTTAAGGCGCCGTGTAATGAATGCACATGTGTACATGTGAGGAATGCGACCACACCCTCCCGGCCGCCTCCACCTAAGCAGGGGCTCGTTTCAGCTGATTGTCCGGCTGCTTTCAGCTCCAACTCGACACCACGGGAGTCGGAGTGACATGAAAACCTGGTGTCTGGTTTCAGACTGGGGGACGAAGAGCAACCAGGTGAGCACAGGTACGTCGGCGGAGGACAAAGACGGGCAGTCCTTGTCATTTAAATCTGAGATATTCAGGCTGGAAAAACCGGACGAACCTCCAACAGTGACTCAGTGCTTCTATAAATAAACCACTAAAACAGATTGTGACCATTTAAAAAGCTTAACAGAACAACAGCAGCCAACGGGTGTCTTGTTCCTCTGCTGCACAGTCGTCCAAAAACTATTTAAAACACTCACTACCATGAACACACACTGTAGATTAACCTCACTCAGTCGCACACCACTCTACTGCCATTAGAACTCACTGGAGCAACAAATGTGTATCAATCCGCTGATGAAAATAGTCCCCAATAAACAGAATAGAACCATTTTATTGATAATTTAATAATAAACACATACTTCAGTACAAAATGGACGACAAAGTGTGTCATATACTAAGATTAAAAAGTAAAAAATGGTGTCAAATACCAATAAAAGCATTATTTCTGCTCTTCCCGTTCCTGTTTAAGGATTAACTGCAGCACCGAGCCAATATTTGTATGAGGTTCATTAACTGCTGATAAAGCTCCATAACATTTCAGCTGACCAGCACCATTAGAAACAACAGGATGGCTCGAGTTAGTTCCAGGAAAACAAAGATTTCTATAAAACTGCGTTCATCAGCGCGAAAGGAAAGTTGTCTCAGAGAGGGAACCCTACGGAGGCCCCAAAGGGACACTGGCAGAAAAAATTAAAATGTAAGTTTCTCACGTGAACTCCCAGCATCAATAACTCATTAGTGACACGTTGTCAAAACACAATCAATGCCTCTTTCCATCGTTGTCAGGTAGACAATGTGCTACAAGCCCAGCTTTATCAACAGTAGCTGTCTTTCAGGCTGCAGAAATAACACTGGTGTCTATGAGCAGCCGGCTGGGAGATGAGTGAACAGGGACCGTCTGCAAATTACAATTTTGCAGACAGTATGATTTTTATATCTACATGTATCTCAAACCAAGTGTTGTGGTCTGATCAACAGGAGCCAGTCGATGTCTGCAGTGATTCTGGTGACTCTACAGTGTATCAGGGGGACGTTATTGAACATCTGTGTGGTGTCTCTCGTTTTGCAATTTGCAGACGGTCCCTGTTCACTCATCTCCCAGCTGGCTGCTCATAGACACCAGTGTTATTTCTGTTTATTAATATGTTTTTTTGATCTATAAAACGTCAGAAAAGGTGAAAAATGATGTTCTCAAGTGTTTTGTGTTGTCAGCAACCCAAAGATACTCAGTTCGACGTCACAGAAGAGGGAAGAAACCAGAGAATATTTAAATTTAAGGAGCTGGAATGAGGAGATTTTGGTATTTTTCTCTTAAAAAATTAGTCAAATAAACAAATCGATTATCAAAGTAGTCGTCAACCCATTGAATAACTGTTGCAGCACCACAGAGCATCTGCAATTTGGATGCTACACGTGCTCATTTTGCAATATCAATATATAGATTTATAATTCTTGTGCAGCTAAAACAGTGACTGACAGTCTGCTGTTGTCTTTCGTGGGGACTCCCTGTCCGACATTTGGCTAACTGCTCCGGTGCAGCGGACGCCTGAGTTCCAGTCTGGTGCTTCCCATCAGCTCAATGTTTAATGGGGTGGAGGAGTCCATTAGCACGGCTGATAGGGTTCATTAGTCCCCCGTCCAAGAACAAACGCAGGTAAAAAGCAGTGAACGGTGCCAAGAAGACGCCAAAAAAACAAGGTCTCTTGCCATGTGGGGCCTTCGAAAAAGACTTTGACGTCAAATTAGGACAAGCACCGGTGTAAATAATGAATAAATGATGGTTCAATCTCATCCATCTCCTTCAGTTTCAGAGTCCCGGCCACATTTTCACAGCTTACCGGGGCAAGAGGAGTCTCCTTTAACGCCAACATGATGCTTTGAGCTGTGGTGTTGCGCCAACTGTTCCCATTTCGTGTGAGCCAAGATAAATTCTCACCCACTTGTTTGACACGAAAATCTAGTTTTGAAGCTGCGTCCAGCGGGTCATTATCCAGTACTAGGGTTTGAGTTTAAATGTTAATAAAAAGGCAGGATTTAACACGTCATCACACCGACAACCAGCTCATCTCCACAGAAGTAATTTTGCAGGAATGTTTACTTGCTTGTACTTGAGTGTTTTACCTTGATCAGGTTGTAATTAGTTGTAAACCAGACCAGGCAAAGAGTTGGTTTGAGCTAAATGAACGTTGCTTCTGCTTCCTTTAGGAGTGTTTTCATGTCTTCATACGTCAGACACACCCAAGTTTCACCCTCACCAACCACATTTCACAACTTTGGCGTAACGTTGCAGCAAAGTTTCCACCTACACACATGAATTTCATGTGTTTATCCACCGGTGACGCAATGAAATACAACGTAAACACAACATGATCCATCCTCTACCTCTAAGGACAACCCAAAATAACATTTCACAGACTGTTCAAGTAAGAGAAACTGAGGATTTATGGCTTATCCATGGACATATACCATCAGAAACAGCAGGAGGAGGTTTGGATTTGTGATGAGGTTCATGCACCCAAAGCTAACCAGATCTTAACTGTAGCAGCAGGAAGTCAGAAGACTGATTCTGAAGCAGCAGGGACAGCGGATTAGAAGGCCTTGTTGAAATTTATCCACCATCTCTGCATCTTGTTGTCATTTTTTCACGTCATTGTGTTTGTATGGACCTTGCTGTTGTTGGCCAAACTGTCCAGATGGATTAAGATTCACTGCATGGACACCTGGCTACTATACCTACAGGAACTTTTAAAATATTCTAAATCCATACGCAATACCAGCTTCCACTCTTCTAGGAAGGGTTTCCATAAGATTTGGCCCATTTTTTAGCCCACCGATTCAAAGGAGTACTCGTGAGGTCGGGCACTGATGCTGGAGGACAAGAACTGGCTCTAGTTCATCCCAGAGGTGTTCAACGGCATTTAAACACAATATTTTTCAAGCACAATCCCATCTGACACATTAAAAGTAGCAGCTGATCAACACTGAAAGCCATTGTTTACGCAGAGAGACAGATGAGCACATTTAAGGGTTGAAGTTGTAATAAACACCACAGTGTTCCAGAAGTATAAACAGTCTCCATGTTGCGCTAAAAATGCCACAATAATTCACGTGTTGGCGTCGGTGCAGCTGGAACTCATTTCGCTAACAATGCTAGGCTAGGCTACGGCTATCACTTAGAGGTTTGCTGTCAGGCAAGAGACGATCTACTCGTACTGCACTGGATTAGAAAGTTATAGATCCAATCTTAAATATATGACCTGTTGCCGGAAGCCATTAACCGTCGCACAAGTCTTTGTCATGGTGCCCGCTGCTAGCTAAACTCCCACAATGCAACTGCCTGTAGTCCAATATTTAACATAAACACACCGCAGGTACTACAGCTAATCTGCAAAACATTTTTTGACATGTATGTAATATCACGTCTGCTTTAATCATGATTAATAAGACTGTAACCAAGCATGTGAAGTCAATGCTTGGTTACACACTAGTCTTATTAATCCTTATTCTTTAACGTCATATTTTCTTACTTAAATCTAAATTAAGACAGTTTAATTTGGGAAAACTTCTATAGCTATCTTGTGCTAATTATATGAACCGTTAAAGCAGACGTGGTATTACATGCATGTCAAAAAATGTTGCGCAGATTAGCTGTAGTACCTGCGGTGTGTTTATGTTAAACATTGGACTACAGGCAGTTGCATTGTGGGAGTTTAGCTAGCAGCGGGCACCATGACAAAGACTTCTGCGACGGTTAATGGCTTCCGGCGACAGGTCAGATATTTAAGATGGGCTTACTAGGATCTATAACTATTTTAATCCAGTCCAGTACGAGTAGATCGTCTCTTGCCTGACAGCAAACCTCTTAGTGATAGCCTTAGCCTAGCCTAGCATTGTTAGCGAAATGAGTTCCAGCTGCACCGACGCCAATACGTGAATTCTTGTGGCATTTTTAATGCAACATGGAGACGGTTTATACTTGTGACTAGTGTGTAACCAAGCATGTGAAGTCAATGCTCAGAGCCAGACAGTGTTAAAGTGACGTATCAACACTTCAACGGTGGTTTACAAAAGCAAGAAACGCGACCAGCCAATGAAGCCAGCCCAGTGGATGTTTCTGTAACAGCTCATTGACATAGTTTGAAAGCAAACTGACTGAACAAGCAAGTCCGAACACGAACCCAGAGTGAGGAGGGAAGTCGGGGGAGCGGAACAAAGAAGGAGGGAATGAATGAAAGACCTGAAGCAGAGAGTGAAAAAGATCTCTCGCATAAAATGGCTGCGTTTTTGGGATTCGGGTGTTTGTATCTTGAGCTTTACGTCTTTAATTAACAGAGTTCGGTTCGAAGGTTCAAGACCGACTCATGGAAACACCCTGATGCGACAACAAAACAAACAAAACGTCACGCCTGCATTCACCCACATGTTCTCTCAGAAGCCCGTCCTTTCTGCAGGAATGTACGCTGTCAAAAGAACTATTTCCTCCGCTGTGAAAGAGTCGGCTGAGGTGAACCGGTTTCATACACGCCACTGACTGCTTCCAGCGGGTTTCTTTAAAATCTAAAACACCAAACGTTACCTCTGATCAAATCACTGGGGTGTAAAAATGCAGTTTAGTGACAGAAGACCACGTTTAAAAGCCTGTATTTCGCTGCATTTTAAGGTAAAACAGCAGCGACATGAGCAGAAACCAAAGGGGGGATGTGGGATTTACAAGGTCCCACCCTCACCTGGGGGCCGTAGATCAGTTTCAAGGGTGGGGGAGGATATGTGATTGATGTCAACAGTAAACAAACGAGTCCTGCTGGGGCCGACAGTCAGGTTTGCTGGAAACATTCAGGGGAAGAATCCGAGATGCAAAACAGAAGAAATGTGTGCAAAAGCGAGAAGCGTTCATATTTAAAACACTGTTAATGGAGGGAGTTAAATTTGGTTTCTGGTCCTTCAGAGAGCAAAGACTTCAGTACGTGTTAGTCGACTTATTCCTCGTCTATTATTCCCATTTTATACTTTCTTTTAAATAATATCTAAATTATTATGTTGCAGCCGTGAGTTTTAAGTGTTTCGGCTTCGAGAAATCATGTAAACATGTAAGAAACACTTCAGTCTGGCCACTTGTTTTTAGATCTTCTAAAAACGTGACGCTCAAAAAAGAAATGAATGAATGAAAACGAGTTTCAGGATTTAAACAAACACAAAAGCTGGAGGCTGCAGGTCTAAACCCAAGATCAGCTGCTTGGACAACGGCAAGCTCCAGACGAGCAGCCGACCACCCTGAAAATGTGGCGTTTTGCAGAAGATCCGGATCGTGCAGAAGGGTCCGTGTACGTCACGGCCATTCGTTTTCTTATTTTGAGATTTCAAAATAAAAACGAAAAATAAACCATTTCCTGTTTTTTTCAGTGATAATACAAAATGAAAAACGGAAAACGGGCCATAATTCATTATCCATTATCCATTATCCGTTATCCGATTTAATTAGATGTGTTTGTAAATGGAAATTAAAATTAAAATACACCCGTGGAAAACTTATTTCTCTACTTCCTGTTGGTTTTGGCTCCGTGACCCGTCTGACTTCTGATGAGGAAGGATCTGGTATCTAAAGCTCCAGTGTTAGCTCACTGTTAGCAGACCTTGCTGTGTGCCGTGGCCTGATGAAGACCCACTGTGGGGTCCAAACGTTGCTTGGCTCACATTGTTCACTATTTCACAGTGGACTTTTCACCAGCGTGGGGTTTATTTGTCCCTTTGGAGGGACCTTGTGGTGCCGCTAGCTCTGCCGCTAGCGCTAAATCGCTAGCGTTCGGCTGCTTTTCGGGACGTTTTTGGGGAGGTTTTCTGTTACTTTGGCTTTGCCAGAAAGCAAAGTAGCATTTTAGCGCTAGCGGCGAAGCTAGCACTAAATCGCTAGCTCCACCATTTAGCAGAGCTAGCTAAATTGCTAGCTCCCCTTCAGAAGTCAGACGGGTCACGGAGCCAAAACCAACAGGAAATAGAGAAATAAGTTTTCCACGGGTGTATTTTAATTTTAATTTCCGTTTACAAACACATCTAATTAAATCTGATAACGGATAATGGATAATGAATTAAGGCCCGTTTTCCGTTTTTCATTTTGTATTATCACTGAAAAAAAAATGGGAAACTGTTTATTTTTCGTTTTTATTTTGAAATCTCAAAATAAGAAAACGAATGGCTGCGACGTGCACGGACCCAGAAGGCCAGTCCTGCTCGTTTTCTGTGGTAAAATTATCAGATTTAAATGCAGCGTCCGTTTCCCTGCGTGCAAATGTTCCACCACAACAACTGAACCTTCGGAACTGGTTTAAAGTAGAACAAACCAGCCGTCATGTGCTACAGCTAGACGTCTTCTACCTCATTGTATTTATCTAAACAGGCAGTTTTAAATGTGTTATCCTTATTGTTATGGCTGCTGCCGTTTGGTTGCATATATATGTGTGGATATATTGTGTATTGTGTGTTTCCTTCTGTGCTTACGGCTGTACGTCATCAGGTTACCGACTGCCTTTGGGGGTGCGGCGTTTATCTGGTACGGGATTGGCTGCCGAGGGTGACTGGACGGAGCGTGATTGGCCGCCATATTAGGCAGAAGGAAGACGTCGCCAGGGGGGCGTTCCATCGTTCGCCAGCATCAATCAGCACATTTGTAAACAGCGTGTACACAGTGTAGTTTGGAGTCGTGGTAAAGTTTTGTTTAGGAGTTGAGCTGCCACTTTTTGGTAACCCGTTTTCTCTTGTTTTAAGTTAGTCAGAAAGGTAAGAACCTGTTTCTGTGTAGTCAGAGTTTGTTTTTGTTCGGCAAGTTAACGGGAGTATAGTTTGGGTTTTGTTTGTTATTTTGGCCTTTGCTCACTCCGAAGTTATTTAGACATTTTACCACTGTTTTGCTTTCAGTCCTCCTTTGTTGCTCACAGTTATATTATTGTAAATAAACTCATTATTTCTTGATCAAACGCTCGTGGTGTTCCTACTTGGAGCAGGTGAAGGATGGTTTTCATGGTACGTTGCAGTAACCCCTAGGATCCTGTTGTGCGTCTCCAAACGTTGTCGAGTGAATCTGAAGAGAACTTCTGAAACTCGTGAGCTCCGTTTGTTTCTATTAACCGCTCCAGAGCAACCAGTTAGTTCTGAACAGCTAATAAGAAGCCTTGAAGAAGAAACAAACTCAACTTTGAGAAGAATGACGAGTGTTCCTGTCCGAAGACGAAAATGATGACAGAAACGGGAACCGATCGTTCACGGGAGTTAAATTATCACCACATCAGAGCTTTGAGGTGTTTCCATCTCTTATTATTAACGCTTTCTTTTATGGGAAAAGTCAAAAACCACCTCCAGCAAGCGTAAGAATACAAACTGAGCAACTTCTCCACATGCAAAACTTCAAAATGTGCAGAAAAACACTTTGTAGAAACCCAACAACTGTCCATGGGAAAAAAATTTAACTTCTGGAACCAAGAAAAACTGCATTTATCTGTTTGTATCGACTTCTAAAGGGGGCATGAATGAATAAAACAGTGAGCAACGAGTAGAAAAGCACCAAGAAGTGAAATGAAAGCTCTCATTTAAAGGAGGAACAGGTTCGCTGCAGGTATTGACCTAAATCTAGTGATTACACTGGAAACTCTCCAACACCTGAGACGCCTGTTGAGCCTGAAAGCAGCCTCATTTACAGAAACGCCTTCACCTGTTTCCCTCCCAGAGCTCAACACCTTCGGCTTCTGGCCCCGCCCCCCTCCCCGTCTCCGAAAACCGACCAATGGGGAGCGCCGCGCGGATCTCGGGGAACAGGTTTGCGGCCCCGGGGCGTCTCCACGGCAACGAGGAGAAGGAGACGAAGAAGGGCGGGAACGAGGAAGCATGCCGACGTGACGACAGAGAAACCTGAGAGGGCGGAGGAGGTGCAGCTCAGGCCGAGCGGGAGGAGGAAATGAAATCAGAAAGACGAGGAGGATAAACACCGAATACATGGTGTGTGAGGAAATCCATCCTCATAGGTCCATTTAAAACACACAGAATTCATCTTTTTACACTTTTTCATTCACTAAATGTATAAATTTGGCTGCTTCCTTTGTAAAAACACAACTGCTATAAAAGATTTTTTTAAATTAAACTAATAATTTGATGTTTTAAGCTTCATTGTAAAAGCGCATTATTTTTACTGTATTTAAATCAAGATATTTGTTGTTATTTGACAGAAAAAATATTCACATTAAGGACTGAAAAGTGCCAAATATATTTATTAAACTTCTTCTTTTACTTATCTTCCCTTTGTTTGGAAATTTAGAGATAATAACCAGGAAAATCATAGATTAAAAAATATTAATTTTCATGTTAACTATTAAAAAAAGACCCAAACTGTCCATAATGTCCTCATCAAACATCTGTATTCTGCAAACTAATTGGTTAATTAAGTTTTTTAATGTACTTAAACAAGCAAAAATGCCCTTATTTTATAGATATCTAGAAAAAGTAGGTATATTATGGTATAAAAAATTATATATACGTTTTGAAAGTGTTATTTATATACAGATAATATTTAGTAAAACTCACAGAAAAAAGGATTAATACACAGGGTAACTCTTTAAAAAACTACGCGAGAAACCACAGTAATAAAAGGTTTGTAATTTTAATAATTAATTTATTAATTTATTAATTTTTAGTCCTTAATATTTATGATTTTTTTTTCACGTAACAAAAAAAACAGCCATAAAATTCGGATATGTTGCTGATTTAATTATGATAAAAATACTGTAATCGTAAAAAATAAATAAATAAAATACAGATTTTTAATGTGGACACTTGCTGTTGTTTGTTTTTACAGGTAACAAATTAATTAATCCTGTTTTCATTCGTCATTTCATTCACCATCATCTGTGAATGAACACCTGAGTCTCCAAATGAACTACAAGCAGCCCTCTTGCATTGTGGGTAACGCAGGCTGCAGGTTTTGACAAGGACGAAGAACTTTAAATTTACCGAGTCTCATCGATTTTTCGTTGAATTCTGACCCAAATCTTCTTAAGCGAAGATATTAAAAGTCATTCAGGGAACAGAAAGCCAAACCGCTTTGGCGGGAAGATCTGACATGTTTAAGAAAAGCGATCCAACTTCCTGAAGTGACGAAGGTCTGAGCTGCAGCGAGGGGAATGTCAGGTATTCGCGTCTGAGGCAGATACTATCGGACCCGTGCAGACTAGCGCTTCTTCACCCGAGGGGAAACCGTCTGGTGTCTGCAATAAACGGGCGGGAAGCAACGTGAACAACGACCGCCTGTTCAGCTTCATGCAGTGACTCAGCAGAATCAGCAGCACAAACCTCAACGTGTTCGTCGAGGTCACCTTCCGTTAGCATCGAGTCGACTAGTCTGGTCTTCTTGGCTCATCAGAAGCTCTCAACATGATTGTCAATGACTGTAAGATCATGTTCAGGGTCATCAGGCAGTGCAGTACAAATGTACACTGCAGCCTTAACATGACTCAGGTGTTGAGAAAGGTATGTATAGTCGTGAACAAAAGCTTCCATCTACCTGTAAAGAACAAGTAGATCAATGGACTTTGCAACGACTCAACGTGGTTCCTTTATAGTTTTATTAAAGGTCTTCTGGAAATAAGACAAAAACTACTGGGTCAAATCTGCATACAGCAACTTGAATTATCAGTTTTGGTGATGTAGAAAGTTATGTTCATCAAATTCTCTGAGTTTCGTGGCCTCTTAACTTCTCCTGAGTGATTCTGATCGACTACAGCTGCTGACTCCTCTGATCCAGTTTAACTAGAGCCACTGATCCACTCATTAGACTCAGACACTACAGTGGGAAAGTCTGAGGAGCTCAGCAAAGATCTGAAGAAGCAAATCATCGACTAGAACCAGTCAGAAAGTCCCTTGGAGTCGTTTCAAAGCAGCTTCAGGTCCTAGAATCACCTGTTTGTAGTATAAAGTTCATGGTCCAGGTGTGTTGCTGCCACCATCAAGAAGGAAACACAAACTACCACCTGCTGCTGAGAGACACCTGGTCAGGATGGTCCAGAGTCAACCAGGAACCAGCAGGAAGCAGGTCTGGATGAACCAGAAGCTGCTGGAACACAGCTGTCAGTGTCCACAGGGTTGGACATCAACATGAGCTGAGAGGCTCCATGAAGAAGGAAGTTCTTCCTCTAGAAGCAGAACCTTAAAGCTCCACTGATCACATGGACAAAGAAAAGGCCTTCTGGAGGAAAGTTCTGAGGTCAGATGGAACAAAGACTGAGGAGAGAAGGTGAGGCCTTCAACCCCAACAACACCAGACCTACCATCCAGCATGGAGGTGGCAGCATCATGCTCTGGAGCTTTCTAGAAGTCCTTCTGGCCTCATTTCAGACTGTAGTTTGGACTGGCTTTGGACTTTCTTGGGACAGGTTCTTGTTTGGTTTCAGTCTTGGATCTGGGCTGGTTTAGGACCTGGTTTTGAATGTGATCTAAACTTGGTTCAGGATTTATTTTACAGTGGATTTGGCCCTGGCTTAGGACTGGTTCCAGACTGTCTTGGGGGGTCTTAGACTTTTTTAGGAGTAGTTTAGGTTTGGTTTCGGTCCCGATTTTGCACTGGTATTCGACTTTTTTAGGACTGGTTTCAGACTGTCTTGGGCAGGTCTTAAACTCTTTATTAACCCCAACAACACCAGACCTACCATCAGCATGGAGGTGGCAGCATCATGCTCTGTGGAACTGGAGCTTCACACAAAGTCAATGGAACAATGAAGGAGGAGGATCAGAACCTAAAACCATCAGCAGAAGGTTGATCTGGGACACAGCTGGATGTTCCAACCAGACAATGAGCCCAAACACATAAAAGTGGTGAAGAAATGGTTCCATCAGGCTGGAATGAAGGTTTTAGACTGGTCCCCCCAAAGAAAGTCCTGACTTAGACCATTAAGAACCTGAAGAAACCAGCCTGAGTCATGGAGACGACACATTTAGTTGGACTGAACCAGTTCTGTCCAGAGGGGTCAAAGAGAAACCAGACGACTGTAGACGGGAACCAGAAGAACCCAACTGAGGAGGAAACAGCCATTAAAGGACTTTTAACTAAATATTAAAGTTGCTGTATGGATGTTTGTTTTTGACCCAACAGATTTCATCATACTTCCAGAAGACCTTCAATAAACCAATGAAAGAACCATATTTTCTGTGTATATTGAAAAAAGCAGCATTAGAGAATATTAACTTCGTCAGTTTGGCTCATAGATTTTGTTAGCAAAGTAAATTTTAGGGATAAAACTACTATATTCATAAATGAGAGATCTAATCAGCTGACCCACTGCTGGTTGGCTCTGTGTTTGACTGTCTAATGGCTGTTAATGGAGCTAATGACGGGTAACGAGTCGAGTCTTCGGTGACGACCTTCTGCCTTTTAACTCAGCGGGAGTCCCGACAATGAATCCCATAATGAACAGCCAGTCGGTCCACAGAGACGCCGCAGCAGCAGGAAGCACGAAGGCCTCGAAACAACAAGCGCAAGCTCTAAAACCATCCAGTCAAATGGCATTCGACTCCCGATTTGCTTATGTTGACTCTTTTATCGACTGAAACCTCGACTGAGCTCAGACCTCAGGTGGAGAACAGGCGTGTAGAGGCTTTAACACATGAGTGAAAGCAGCCACAGCGGATTTAATTGATTATCTGTTGTCTTAACTGGTCTTTCTTGCTCTAAAATAGTTCGGTTAATGTGTAAATAAAGTCAGTTTAAAGCTTAAAACGACAACAGAGTGACAGAAAATGGCCAAAAAGAGACGCAACACGACCATGAAATGACAGAAAATGACTAAAACTAGACACAAAATGACAGAAAACAACTAAAACTAGACATTAAATCACCAGAAAATGACTAAAACGAGAAAAAATGACCACAAAATGACAGAAAATAACTAAAACGTGACATGAAATGACAGAAAATGACTAAAATTAGACATGAAATCACCAGAAAATGACTAAAACGTGACACGAAATGACAGAAAATGACTAAAACGTGACATGAAATACCAGAAATGACTAAAATTAGACATGAAATCACCAGAAAATGACTAAAACGAGACATAAAATGACCACAAAATGACAGAAAATGACTAAAATTAGACATTAAATCACCAGAAAATGATTAAAGCAAGAAAAAATGACCACAAAATGACAGAAAATGACTAAAACGCAACATGAAATGTCAGAAAATGACTAAAATTAGACATGAAATCACCAGAAAATGACTAAAATGAGAAAAAATGACCACAAAATGACAGAAAATGACTAAAACGAGACAGAAAATGACAGAAAATGACAAAAAGAGACAAAAAAATGACAGAAAACAACTAAAATTAGACATTGAATCACCAGAAAATGATTAAAATGAGAAAAAATGACCACAAAATGTCAGAAAATGACTAAAATTAGACATGAAATCACCAGAAAATGACTAAAATGAGAAAAAAATGACCACAAAATGACAGAAAATGACTAAAACGAGACATAAAATGACAGAAAATGACAAAAAGAGACACAAAATGACAGAAAACAACTAAAATTAGACATTAAATCACCAGAAAATGACTAAAACGAGACAAAATGATCACGAAATGACTGAAATTAGACACGAAATCACCAGAAAATGACTAAAATTTGACATGAAATGACAGAAAACTAGTAAAATTAGACACAAAACACCAACAAACAGACAGAAAATGACCACAAAGTGACAAAACATCTTAAAGGAACAGAAAACAGCAAAGTGGTGGAAAATTACCAACTAATGCTGTTACTTTCTTTTAAACAACATCTAAACACAACTCATTGATTATGTTGCAGCCGTGAGTTTTAAATGTTTCGGCTTCCAGAAATCATGTAAACATGTCAGAAATACTTCAGTCTGGCTGCTGTTTGCATGAAAATGTCAGATCTTTTAAAAACGTGACGCTCAAAAAAGAAATGACAGCTACAAAAACACACGACCTGAAGAGGAAAGGGGAGGAGAGGAAGTTTAAATATGTTAGACAGGAAACGGAAGCTTCACAATAAAAGCTGCCATGTCCTTCTAGGGGAAAAGGAACATTTGAAACGGCTGCCGTCAGACTTGGACCCGGGGCGAAGCCTTCGGTCCATTTGAATCTCGCATCACGATTCAAATCCTCCACCTGGAGGTCGAACATTTCCCTACGGAGACGGACATTTCCCTAATCAAAGGGATTCAAAGCGCCTTCGAGAGCAGAAGAAGAAGAAGAAGGAGAAGGAGAAAGAGAAGAAGAAGAGGCTGTGTTTGTTTGTGGACAAACATGGAGTCCTGCAGCTCAGCCTCAGGTGAAGGTTTCAGATTCTGGGCCCTGATTTACGTCTGACAGGCTGCAGGTTCATGTGATCACAAATAAAGTGATGCTTTAAACTCAGACTCTCAGATGTTTCAGTAAAAAGTTCACAGCTGCTTTTCTTTTCTGCAGGAATCAATAAAACCAACGTCGTCTGCAAAATTACCTTTCTCAGTAGTTTGTGTCAGTTTTAGTGTCAGGTTCAGTATTTTAACTTTAAAAAATGCAAACGACAGCTGCATTAAAGATTCTGGGTTTTTACAAATAATTTATTAATTGACAAATTAAATCAGTTATTTTTTTAAAGTAATTTTAAACATATTTGCTGCCATTTGAGAGGAATTAAATGTTTTAACTGTTATTTTATAAATTCTAATGTTTCTTTTTTTTAGGTGTAATATTTTACATTTTTGGAGCAATATTTTTATTTTCACATGTAATATTAAAAAAAATATATATATATATATATTACACTATATATTGCATTATATTTTTATTTATTTATTACGGACTACAACACGCCAAGTATGCTATGTTTTTAATTGTTATTTTACAGATTCTAAAATTTATTGTTTTAAGTGTAATATTAAAAAACCCCCACAAAATATAATATTACAATATATTATACTATATATTATATTATATTATTTATTTATTTATTTATTTATTATGGACTACAACATACTAGGTATGTTACGTTTTTAATTGTCATTTTACAGATTCTTCCTGTTTTGTTGTGTAATATTTAATTATTTTAGTGTAATATTTTATTTTTTGAGAAAAATTTCAATTCATTCATGTATATTATTTTAAAAAATAAATATATTATACTATATATTATATTACATTTATATTTATTTATTTGTTCATTTATTATAGACTACAACACGCCAAGTATGTTATGTTTTCAATTGTTATTTTACATATTCTAATATTTTTAGCTGTAATATTTTACATTTTTCGAGCACTATTTAAATTTAAAAAAAATATATATATTTAATATAAAAAAAATAAATAACATATTATCTTATATTATTTATTTTGGACTAGCATTTGCTGTGTATGTTATGTATTTAATTGTTATTTTACAGATTCTAATATTTTATTTTTTAGGTGTAATATTTTACATTTTTGGAGCACTATTTAAATTTTCAAAAAAATAATTAATAAATATTTAATATTTTAAAAAATAAATATGAGATATTATTTTATAAATAATATTATATTTTGTTTATTTATTTATTATGGACTAGGAGATGCTGTGTATGTTGTGTGTTTAATTGTAATTTTAGAGATTTTTCTGTTTTGTTATGCAAATTTTCAGTTTTCAGGTTTTAGCAAATGAAACACATATTGTCATGTTGTAGATATTTGCCTTAATATGAGAGGAACAGTAAGAATACTAAGGATAAAAAAGCTAAATATATGTTTTAATGTTATTTGTACTGTATTTGTACATCACAGCTGTAAATGATCTAATGAGGATCAACCTTTCTGTCTACCTGAGCATCACCTCAGCGCTCCAGTCTTTCACATGTCATGAAAACACCTTCATTCTTAGGAATTTGCATCAGACGTCACGACACAGGACAAATATTTCTTGGTTTGACACGAAGGTCATGCAAAACGATGCAAACAGTTCACAAAGCGACGCAGCAGACGGAGGTCTCCACAAACACCTGGACCCTCTGAGCCTCCGTGGTCAACAGTCTCTCCTCCAACACGTCCAAAGTAAAAGCAACCTGTAGCTTTTTATCACGCCTGATTTTCCCTGAGTCATCCTCGGGTTGTGTAATGGAAATGTGTTTTGGAGGAGCCGCTACGACGCTGCTGGTTAGTTTAGAGTCAATACAGGCTCCAGGTCTGAGTGTGGATCTCAAACTGATTCCTTTAAACTCAAAGCAAACTCTTGTCCAAGCAGCTGCACAGTTTGAATCTAATGTGGGGTTTTATATCAGACGTATCAAGAGTATACCAACTTCTAGCCGTTCTACGGACACAGTCTGACCAGAGCCATCAGAGTACTGAGGTTAAACACCCATAAATGATATCATAGCGAAGGTTTACTCAAATACTTGTTCAGTCAGCCTCCAGTTGGGACGGAATGAAAGAAAATTAGACAAACTAGAAACCTGGAAACAATCCGGACATAATACGAAGAAAAAACACTGTTTTTAAAGGGGTTTAGATCGAAAACAACAACAAAGACATGGAAGACGACCAAAACAACAACAGAGACAGACAGAAAACCACCACCAAGTGACCAAACATCTTAAAGTCATTAGATAGACAGATAGACAGATAGATAGATAGATAGATAGATAGATAGATAGATAGATAGATAGATAGATAGATAGATAGATAGATAGATAGATAGATAGATAGACAGATAGATAGACAGATAGATAGATAGATAGATAGATAGATAGATAGATAGATAGATAGATTAGATAGATTAGATAGATTAGATAGATTAGATAGATAGGCCAAACAGTAACACAAAATGACAGAAAATGACTGAAATGAGACACAAAACAACCACAAACGACTAAAATCAGACACAGAATCGCCCCAAAATGATAGAAAACAACTAAAATGAGACACAAAACACCAACAGACAGACAGAAAATCACCACAAAGTGACAAAACATCTCAAAGACATGTAGAACAACGAAAAAGAGATGGAAAACGACCAAAAAGAGACACAACATGGCCACGAAATGACAGATGACGACTAAAATTAGACCCAAAACAACAACAAACAGACAGTGAAAGACTGCAAATGGATAAAACCAGCTAACGAAATGGAAAACAACAAAAAAGAGGCGGAAAATGACCAAAATGTGACACAAAACAACTAAAATGAGACATAAAATGATGGATGGATGGATAGACATGCAAAATTACTAAACTATGACACAAAATGGCCACAAATTGACAGTAAATGACCAAAATGTGACAAAAAACATGTTTAAAAAACAGAAAACAGCAGCAAAGACATGGAATATGAGCAAACCGAGACATAAAACCACCAGAAATGACTAAAATCAGACACAAAATCACCAGAAAATGATTAAAATTAGACCCAAAACAACAAAAGACCGACAGAAAATGACCACAAATGGACAAAACATGTTAAAGAAATAGAAAACAACAGCAAAGAGATAGAAAACAACCAAGATGATACGATGGATGGATGGACGGATATACAAAATTACTAAACTGTAACACAAGATGAGCAAGTTTAGACACACAATGACCACAATGTGATGGAAAACCCTGTTAAACCCACAGAAAACACCAACAAAGACATGGAGAATGACCAAAAGGAGACACAAAACAACCACAGACAGACAGAAAGTGACTGAAATGAGACATAAACCAACAACAAACGACTAAAATCAAACAAAACGTCATCACAAAATGACAGAAAACGACCAAAATTAGGCAAAAAACAACAACAAACAGACAGAAAACAACAACAAACAGACAAAACATGTTAAAGAAATGGAAAACAACAGGAAAGACATGGAAAATGACCAAATGGAGACACAAAACACCAACAGACAGAAAGTGACTGAAATGAGACATAAACCAACAACAAACGACTAGTATCAGACAAAACATCATCACAAAATGACAGAAAACGACCACAAACAAACAAAGCATCTTAAAGAAACTGGAAAAACACAGACAAACAGATGGAGATAGGAGGATACACAAGTCTAAAAAAGCATAAAAACATATAAACCTCCTTCCTGTCTGGTGATTTTCTCTTTAATCGACACAAACTCGCTGCTTTTAGACGTCTATTAAAGGATCTTACTGTTCAAACTGACAGAAAAGTGACTTCTGGACCAGAAGAAGCAGCTCCAGGCTCCAGACAGGTGAGCAGCAGCCGCCCAGGTGAGCCTCCGGAGCAGCTCCGGTTGGTAAAAAACGCCCCAAACCACCGAAACCCCTCCGGTTGAACCGACAGAGCCGCACCGACCACCCCCCGGTGGGTCTCGGGGACTTACTCTGAGCAGGTGAACGTGTGAAGCCTCCTCCGGTCGTCGCTCCGTGTCACCGCACCATGCCGCGCGGCTCTTCCGCCTTGTGGAGTCTCTCCGGCGGCTGCTCCCCCGCCCTGCTCCCCGCCGCCTCTCCGGCTCGGCCCCCTGCTCAGACCCGCCGGACCGGTTCGACCCGTCCGGCCTCAAACACGAGAACACAGCCGCACGGGGGGGAGAAACACGCGTGGCATCCAAGGGGGGGAGACAGCAGCAGCAGCAGCAGCCGTGGGAGTGGACGGAGGTGTCCTGGTCACGTGGTTTGGGCCGCAGGTAAAGGTGAGTAATTGAATCGTTAATTAGAGCAGGTGGTGCTGCAGAGGCGGAGACCTGGAAGAGGAGCTGCAGGAGGTTTAGTGGTCTGAAAGGAGAAGATTATTATTAACATTAACAATATAATAAAATAACTTTATTTATAAAACATCTTATACAGGAAGGGGACAGAAAATAGGATAAATGTTGACAAAAACTCCAATAAAAACAGCAGAAAAACCAAAATAACAGCAGGAAATAGAAGAAAACCCAGAATTAAACACTGTAAAAATATGAAATACGTAATTTTACAATAAATAAATCCTCACAATAAACACCCGTTGATATAAATTAAATAATAAATGCAGTAAAAATGCAACAGCACATTACAGGAACTGAAGAAATATACATGGAATGAGAATGAAAGATGAAAATAAATAATAAATAAATTAAAAACAAGGAAAAAAGAGAGAAAAGCCATAAAAACAAGGGGGAAATGGTTAAAAGAGATTAATCTAGATATAAAAGCAAGACTATAAAAAAGGTTTTAAGAGGTAATTTTAAAAAATGACGCTAATTTAATTTAAAATATTATTTAAACCTCTAATAAGAATAATTTAAAATCTAAAAAAGACTTTCAAACAAGGGAATTTAAATTCCATTAGACCCCAAGTGTTGCTTACGCCCTCATAAATTAATGATAAATTAGTTTAACAGCTGAAATGGTTCATTAATGTGATAGAAAGTGGCTCTTTATGCTTTAAAGCAGCAAAATAAATGACTGGAAGTAAGAAGATTAATCTGGTTTTAATCTATTTTAAAGTTATGTGCCATAAAAGTGAAGCATTTTGTCATTTTTACAACAATATTTCAGACTTTTTAATGGTTTCTAAACAGCACTGTGTAAAGAAAATGGCTTTAGGGTGGTAATATCTTCTTTAAAAACTTAAAAACTCCAATATTAATGATTTTTAAAGTAACTCAGGATGGCAGGAATATAAACTCGTGTTCAAACTGCCCGAAAGGAAGACAAAAACAATAAAATCAGATAACAGTAATGAGATTTTCACTGTTTTATTAAACTGTAAAGTGAGACAGAGATGTTATGATTGTAGAAAAACATCCAACAGCAGCTTTACAGCGCCACCATGTGGTAGTTTAAAATTGGGATTAAACTTGTCAGTGTTATGTCTGTTATTCTGACTTCTTAATAGTTTGAAAAGAGCATCTGACATTAATAAGATAGGAATAATTTAAATATGGGGAGACTTAAACAAGGGAATTTACAAGTACTGCAAATATCGATTAGTTTCTCATCATTTTTTTAATGATATTCAACCAGATTTTTCAAAAGAAGAAGATAATATGGAAATAATTCATATAAAAAAAATGTAAAAGTACGTTAACAGTGCAGCTCAGGCAGTGAAACATATAAATATATAGCTCCTTGATTATTTTAATTTAATTTGAGGGGAAGTGCAGAAAAGTTAGAGCTCCATTATTTAAAATAAAAATAAAATAGCATCAAAAATTTGTCATTGTCTGCTCTCAACCCCTGTGATGATACTAATACTAATAATAATAATAATAATAATAATAATAAAATTGGGATTCCTGTCTGCGTCATTTCCGGTGTCATAAAGTATAATTTACCTCAAATAAACTTTTTGTTTACAAAATAACTTAAGTTTTTCTTCTTCTATCCTGTGGAGGCAGTCAAACACCTGAAAGCTGCCAAAAGTCAACAGAAGAAGAAGAAAAAGCGAAGCCCCGCCCTTCCGGCTGCGTATTGACCAATCAAGAGTCCACTTCCTGGCTCGACTCACAGTGACTGTAGTGTGCCTCAGAGCCGGACAGCTAATCAGCTAATATACTGACAGAAAGCTAAAAACAAAACACTTTATCATTTTTCGGACGGCTCCGTTTCCTGCCCCGAACATCACCCGGGTGTCCAGCTCACTCCTCCGCCGCAAACTGCACCATGGTCGGTGTTAAAGTGATCGCGAGCGACCCGGACTTCCAGCCGGAGCTAGCGGCCGCCGGCTCCAGGCTCGCCGTGGTAAAGTTCACAATGGCCGGGTAAGCTCGCCGAGCTGACAGCGAGGCCGCACTGCTAACCGGGCTCCTTTAGACGTAGGACGTAAAATCATCCAGAGCTGGTAGTTTAACCGTTTTAAAGAAGTGACATAAACTTGATCTTAATCTTAATGTCGGCTTTCATTGCTAGGAATACCTGGTTAGCATGCTACCGTTAGCATGCGTTAGCTAGCTAGCTGTGCTGCTTACAATGACATAGCAGTATTGCAGTAATTTGGCTGTTGTGGTGTCACAGGTTTTAATTATGTGTTTTTGATTAAATTGAGAAGGTTTTATCATCTCTGGTGTGTGACTGTTTCCAGCAATAGTAGTAAAATTAATGCTAATTTAAAGATAAACAGCAAATCTGATCCATTTTATTCTGTACGTCCCTCTATCATCATGTCTTTACACTTTGGCAGGAAGCTACCTGTTAGGAGGTTTTTCATTATCAGTTTGTCTTTTGAGTAAATGACAGCAAATCCATAATAGTTCCTAAAACATGAAATATATTCTGTTTACTGTCTGATAGAACCATAACAATGTCAATAACTTGTGTATTTTGTATTAAAAAGTGCTGTTTAGGGAAATTAAGCAACCTTAAAATGTAATTTTCAAGTTTTGTAAGCTACGATAGATGTTTATCAAGACTGTCTTTAGTTTAAAGCCTGAATTAAGCAATTTACACCCGCTTGAACGTGGGGTGAGCTGATATCAATGCCGAAAATCTAGAATAACACAAACTCCAACACACAGTGTTGCTAAAATTCTGTTTTATATTTATGTTTTGCTTATGTTTAAGTAAAAAAGAACTTTAACGGTGCTGATGGGCTGTTATTTGTGATCAGTCAGACAGCGCTGTTGGTGGTAGATTGCAGAAAGAGCAGAACCAAAGTAGAACATTTTGAAATCAGTTTGTTTTATTGGAAATCTGTGAAAACTACTAGCTGGAACTGTCAAAACTTTACATGACGTAGCAATAAATAGCAGAGATGATATAGAGCAATACTTTGTGATGTATGACCGTATTAAAGTATTGATTTGGGATCAATATTAGATTCTTGGAAAGATACTGTCTCAGCAAACATGTCAGGTGATACGCAGCAAGAGTTGTGAAATGTCAAAGATGTCGTAAAATTAGAAATCATGTCTTCACATGTTCTGTCCGCCAGAGAATAAACTCAAGTATTTTTCAGGTGTAAATCAAAGCCACACAGCAGAAACCAGTTCATTTAAATGATTTACTCTACTATGATGTACAACAGAGGCTGTTGGTTAACTGTATAATCGTTAAAGTGCTACTTGTAAGGCCAGAGTAGTCCGCTAACTGTCTCTCCTCTGTCTCCTCAGGTGTCAGCCCTGCGTCAGAATAACTCCGGCTTTCAACGCGTTGAGTAATAAGTACCCACATGTTGTCTTCCTCGAAGTAGATGTTCACGTTTGTCAGGTGAGTCTGATCCGTCGCGCCGTCCTCGTGGTTTTAATTCATGCGAATCCGCAGCTCAGGTGGCGAAACGATTCAAAAAACATCTCGGGTGAAGCAACATCAGACCAGGGCTTGAATCCTGATAGATAGCTTGTGTTAACTTATTCAGTGCTGTTTTATTATTGTTAGCTAATTATTTTTAATCCACAGGAAGGAAATACATCAAAGAAACTTCACTCCCTTCTCTGTGTAATCAAAACATGTTGAACTGTAAATCTCTAGACCTCTTAGGGAGTTTGAAAGGCATGTTATCCTTTAAAAGTAACCTAAATTATGCCATTTATCAGAGCCAGAAACTGTAAAAGTGAGAAAAATCGTCACATTTTTAACTCAACGACGACCTTTGAACTCATTTTGTCTGATGTGCCGGGAAAATTCTCCAAATCTGAGCTGGAATAAAACTTTTTTTTTCTACCTGTTTGGTTTTTAAATTCACCAAAATAAATAGTTTGCGGTGAGCAGATTCTGTAAAAACTAAAAATTCTAAAGTCCTCGGCTGAACTGCAGGCAGTGTTGACATAGAGCAGGGAGAAGACAAGCATATAAAATAAATAAAAATGGAAGTAGTTGAATATTTTTAGTGTGTAGTTTGTTTTCTTTCCAGTGTTGCGCTTGTGAAGATGTTGGTTCCAGTTGTTTTCCGCCTTTGTGTACGAAATAATGATTTATGGCGCTACAGGAAGTGGGTCATACTGCACATAAGACGAATTTGAGTATGCTGTTGTAGCTTAGTTGTACTGCACAAAAGCCTGTTTAAAGTTTTCAGTGCTTCCAGTCATAGTTGTGCTGCTTCCATAGAGGTGAAAGACTTTATATTGCAGAGAAAAATGAGCCACAGGGAAGAAAAATGAGACGGGGTTTCGAGGGTTAAATCATAAACTGTTGGGTGTGTTTGTTGATGATTCGTGTCTTTTCAGCTGTAAAAATAAGAGAAAATTCTGGATATTGCAAGCTTTTTCTTTTATTTTGAAATCACCTCTGGTTTAACAGGATGTTTGGCTGCTACCAGACATCATTTCACGTTAAAGTTAAACACTAGCGTCGCTTTTAAAACTGTGGAAACAACCATCGACTGTCACTGTGATGCATTTGGTCTCTTCCTGTTCCCCAGGGGACGGCGGCGACCAACAACATCTCAGCCACGCCGACGTTCCTGTTCTTCAGGAACCGGGTCCGAGTGGATCAGTACCAGGGAGCCGACGCCGCGGGCCTGGAGGAGAAGATCAAACAGCACACAGAGAACGACCCGGGGAACAGCGAGGACTCGGACATTCCTAAAGGATACGTGAGTCAGCGGATGTTGTCGTCAAGTTGGAGGCTTTAAATGAAGTGTCTCTTATTTTACTGTCAGGTTTAATCCTCTGGATAAACATTTAAATACATAAATAATGAAATACTCTCATCAGGGCTGGAGCAGATACTACAGACAGTACTACACATTCTGGAGAGAGTAGTACAGATTCAGTACACAGTACTACAGATATTATAAGTGGTACTACACATACTGCAGACAGTATTAAATGTACTACAGATACTAGAGACAGTGCTAAAGATACTGCAGATACTACAAACATTACTAGAGATACTACAGGAAGTACTAGAGATGCTGCAGACAGAACTACAGGTTCTGCAGACAATACTAAAGATACTACAGATACTGCAGACAGTCCTTACATTACAGCAGATACAACATATAGTACTACAGATACTGCAGATACTACAGACAATACTAAAAACACTGCACACAGTACTAAAGATACTACAAATACTGCAGTCACTACTACACATACCAACGCAGACAGTGCTACAGATACTGCAGATAGTACTACTCCTTTTCAGTATCAAACACATGAATATGTACTACAGATACGAGAAACAGTATTACAGATACTATAGAGAGTACTACAAATACTAGAGACAGTACTAAAGATACTGCTAATACTACATATAGTACTGCAGATACTGCTACACATACTGCATACGGTACTTAAGATAATGTTAATATTGCATACAGTACTACAGATACTGCATATAGTATTACATATTCTAGAGGCAGACTGTGCTAGATATACTGCAGGCAGTACTACAGATACTACACATATTGCATACAGTACCATAGATACTGCTAATACTACATACAGTACTACAGTTTCTGCATACAGCGCTACTCCTTTTCTTCACATATAACTGTAAACACAATGACTCCACTGTCATTAAGTAA
Organism: Dascyllus trimaculatus; assembly: GCA_024666655.1. Classification (NCBI taxonomy): domain Eukaryota; kingdom Metazoa; phylum Chordata; class Actinopteri; family Pomacentridae; genus Dascyllus; species Dascyllus trimaculatus. The sequence continues at coordinate 28,545,682 of CM045460.1, forward strand.
CAAGACTCCATTAAGTAACATTAAGGTACCTGAATGCATCTCCAGTGCTGTTAAACTGTGTGTAGTTCACTGTCACCCCGTATCACTGAGTAAATAACATCTACTGTGAAGATATGAAGCATCACAACGTAAACATCAGGCATCGCGGAGATAAACTCTGACCTTCAGCTGATTGACGCTCTGAGGTGAGCTGATCTCCTCCGCTGTTGTTTCCCAGATGGACCTGATGCCTTTCGTCAACAAAGCCGGCTGTGAGTGTCTGAACGAGAGCGACGACTGTGGGTTCGACAACTGTTTAATCAAAGACTCGTCCTACCTGGAGTCGGACTGCGACGAACAGGTTCAGCTTTCATTTTTACCTGTTGCAAAATAACGAGCAGAATGTAGGAACGTCTGCAAACGGGCTCCAACAGTTACATACATTGTTTTGACTGGTAGTAGGATTTTCTTTTAATGTTTACTGTTAGCCGCTAACAGATTTAGCTGCTTGTTTAATTGATTTCCTGTCTTTCCTTAAATCTCGTCCAGCTATTGATCACAATCGCCTTCAACCAGCCGGTGAAGCTCTTCTCTATGAAGCTACAGTCCTCAGACTTCGGTGAGTTTTGTTTCCGCTGAACCCGAACGCGACGCCGTAGCAGTCGTCGGCTTCCTCACCGCTAGCTCTCTCTTCTCGGCAGCTCAAGCCCCGAAGGTGGTGAAGGTGTTCATCAACCTCCCTCGGTCGATGGGGTTCGACGACGCCGAGCGAAGCGAAGCCACTCAGACCCTGGATCTGTCGGAGGAAGACTACAAGGACGACGGTCTGATTCCTCTGCGCTACGTCAAGTTTCAGAACGTCCAGAGTGTCACGGTAAAGGCTCACGGCTTCGCTGCTGAAACCAAGCAGGGAAACTCACAGCACACCTGCTCTGGGTTAAAGCAAACCAAGCTGTCCGGTGCCTTTTATCTAGTATTTTAAAACCCCAGGGAGGAGGTCTGGACCCCTGAGCTGGTTCTTAGTATTTATGACCAAACAGAGTCTCATAGATCAGGTCAGAGAGCTGCAGGGTCGGAGGCCACCCTTGTTTCCTTTATCGATACAGAAACAGGAAACGGTTTCAACGGGAGGGAGTCACATGACCACGTAGTCAGATACCAATACATAGAACACATACTACACATACTGGATAGAGTATTTCACATACTGCAGACATTACTACACACACTGTAGATACTACACACAGTACTACAGATACTAAAGGCAGTACTACACATACTGCATACGCTACTACAGATACTGCTGATACTGCAAACAGTACAACAGATGCAGCAGACAATTGTACACACACTGCATAGAGTACTTCACATACTGCAGACAGTACTGCACATCATACAGACAGTACTAGAGATACTGCAGACAGTACTACACATACTAGACATACTAGCACTAAAAATACTACAGATACTACATACAGTACTACAGATACTACATACAGTACTACAGATACTACATACAGTACTACAGATACTACATACAATATTACAGATACTGCTGACGGTTCTACACATACTCTGCTCTCAGATACTGCAAACACTACTACAAGACTGCATACAGTACTACACATACTGCATAGACTACTACACATACTGCAGACAGTACTACACACACTGCAGATACTACAGACAGTACTACAGACACTAGAGACAGCACTAAAAATACTACAGATACTACATACAATACTACAGATACTGTTGACAGTTTGACACATACTGCTGACAGTACTAAAGATAATACAAATATTGCAGACAGTACTACACATACTACATAAAATACTACAGATACTGTTGACAGTTCTACATACACAACAGACAGTACTAAAGATAATACAAATACTGCATAGAGTACTACACACACTGCAGACAGTACTACTCATACCACAGATCCTAGAGACAGTACTACACTTACTACAGATGACACTAAAAATACTACAGGTACTGCATACAGTACTACAGATACTCACACTCAGAGGAAACAGGACTTCATTCTCTTCTTCCGTTACTGCACCAGACCTTTTTACGGTTATTTACTGCTGCTGATGTTTTATTTATGTTTACAATCTGATGTTTGTAGCTGCTTTAGTTTGATGGTTGACGCCGTTCGTTTTTCTTGCCCCCAGTTGTTTATTAAGTCGAACCAAGGAGACGAGGAGACGACAAAGATCAACTACCTGACGTTCATCGGGACTCCGGTCCAGGCCACCAACATGAACGACTTCAAGAGGGTAGGAGGCTGCTGTCATTTACCTTCTGGGTCTGTTTGAGGGCGTTTCGCTCACGGATGATGCATTTCTGTTGATGCTGCACAGGTTGTAGGAAAGAAAGGAGAGAGCCACTGAGCAGGAGACCGAAGAGGAGGATGAGGAGGAAGAAGAAGAAGAGGAGGATGAGGATGAGGATGAGGATGAGGAGGAAGAGGCTGCACACACATCCAAGGACTCTGCCAAAGCTGCCACTTGATGCTGTCAGACAGAAACACTTCACGGCCTCCTCGAGCTCCGAACTGATTCTGTGGAGACTATAAATCATTTGTATTGTACTTCTGATGAAATCCCTGTAAATAAAACACGGTCCTTTTTCAAAGGCATGTGCGCCACGTCTGCTTTTTTTTGGATTTCTTACGTAGATATACGATCAAACATGGAAAAACGATGCAGTCGAGGTGATTTTTTACCAAATTTAAGGTGATATGTTCACTTTTTAGTATAAAAACAGAAGTTTGCACATTTTTACTGTCTTGGAGCCGCTGAGTAGTTTCAGAAATGGAATCTATTTTGGAAAAATCAGCCATTTTACTTTTAATCTTCACCAAATACATAAAAATAAACCATTTATTTGCATTTATTTTAATGATTGATGAAACCTTCCAGAAAAAATGACAGATTAAGAAATGCAGTGCCTAAAAAGTAGTTTTCTGTTTTAAATAAATGTGAAAGCACAGCATTATTCACTGACAGCAGGTTTTACACTGACCTCCAGGGGGCGACACAGAGTCGGGCTGCAATACACGTCATCACTCTGCTCTGAAGTCAAAGATTGTCTATAATAGGTAGAGGGCTCACTCAGACTTAAAATAAAGTCAGTATAAATATGCCTGTAATAAATAAAAACTACATGCAACGTGTTTGACAGTGTTTATTTTAAGTGTCTGTATCTGCAGATTGTTTGTGCTTAGCTAAACTAATACACCCAAAACCTTAAGTCCAGAATTAATGCAAGGTGATACTAAACACATAATTCTTTGCAAATAAAGTAAATATGAATATTTCCCATCGTGCTATTCTTTTGCAGCCAAAATCACAGGTGAACAATATTATTAAACGAAATATATATTTTGAAAAATAAAAAATAAATTAATAAATAGAATTAATTGATCTAGTCTTGGTCTTTTTTGTTACTGCTCTCAAATGAGTGATTCTTTAGAATGAAAAGGAAACTCACTTCTCGCCTTTTATAAACAATCTTCGCGGCTTCCGTCCTCGCCGGCGCGGCTGGGTGACGTAAGCCGTGTGCGCCGGGACAGGCTCCGGAGCTGGCAGCAGCGGCAGCAGGCGGACAGAGATGGCTGCGCCCACGGAGCGGAGCCGCGGCGGAGGCAGAGGCGGAGGCGGCGGGTTCGCTGGGTGTCCGGGGACCTGGACGTCTTGGTGGCGGCTCGCCGTACTCCTCTTGTCGTTGTCCTCCCTGCCGGCGGTCACGGCGCTGGTGGAGGGTCTGTACTGCGGAACGGAGGTGTGCTACGATGTGCTCGGCGTCACCCGGGAGGCCACCAAAGCGGAGATAGCCCGGGCGTACCGACAGCTGGCCCGCCGGTACCACCCGGACCGGTTCCGGCCGGGAGAGCCCGGCTATGAAGGAGAGACCCAGGAGACCGCACACAAGAAGTTCCTGCTCATCGCGACCGCCTACGAGACGCTAAAGGTCGGTTCAGGTGTCTGTCAAAGACTCGGTGAAGTTTTCCTGCTTACTGTGACTGGTGATGTTCTTATTACTACCTTTAGTTACCTATAAAACAACTGAAGTGTTGCTTTAAAGGGTCAGGATGTTCTAATTCATTAAACACTGCAGTATGTGTTCACTTCCTCTAACATAAAACCCCTCTAATGTTGACTCATAGCTTCATATTTATGTGTATTACTCCAAACTTTTATTGTCTTAAATCCTTTTATGGTTTAATTTCTTGACCCACTTCCTGTGTCACTGCTACAATGCTCTTATTATAACCACCAAGGCACCATATGGTACCTATTTCCTGTAATATCTGGGCGTAATACAACATTATTTGCTGGCTTTGCACACCGATGGTAAAATGTTGGAACGTTTCCAGTTAACAGGTTCAAAATTAGAGCTGGTAAACAGGAAGCAGCTGCACTTATCATTCATATTAGAGCAAGACAAGCAAGACATTTCAAGACTTTTAACCAACCCAACTCAAGTGCTGTAACTCTAATACAGTTATTATATTTTATATGTATCTTATTGTATAAATTGGTCTTAAATGTTGTGACATTTTGAATTATTTATTTTTGTTGTTTTGTAAGTCTTAGTGCCATTTTGCGTATTGTTGTTGCTGCCTGTCTGATAACATTTGAAGGGTTTTTCCATCTGAAATCATCGGGTTCCTTCTGCTCGACCGTCTCTGATTTGCTTGGAACTTGTTTGTCATAAAGTACAGATATTTAAAATAGCATTCCAGCCTGATGTACCAAATACTCTTTTTCAGAATTGCTTGTCGACCCACTCTCAGTTTGAACGACAGCATCACAGATAAAGATAAAAACCTGAAATCTTCAAGGTTGTTTCTCACCATGTCATTGATTCAGAACCTGTAATATCAGACAAGTAGATCAAATAATCTGATTATGGGTGAGTTGAAATATTAGAAGAAACTGTCGCCGCCATGAAGGGTCCCATGTTTGAGCTCATATTAGCAAAAAACTGATAACTCAGAGGTCAACTCGTGATATTTTCTGAACCACATGTAGCTGCATGTCACAATAATACAAAACTAAACGTGTAGAATGGTTTTAATTTGAAATGCATGGTCACAAAATAAAAGGAAAGTTACTGATTGAGCAGGTTTGACAAAGTGTAGCACAAAATCTAACATATTAGTAGACAGTCTGATCCAAGGAGAGTTCTGGAGCTTCAAAATGGTTCTTATATAGCTAGGATTTAAATGGTAAATGGTCTGCACTTATATAGAGCCTTTTTCTACCTTAGTGGTTCCAAAGTGCTTTACAATGTGTTTCTCATTCACCCATTCACACTCCAATGGTGACAGAGCTGCCATGCAAGGCATTAATCTACCATTGGGAGCGACTTGGGGTTCAGTGTCCTGCCCAAGGACACTTCGGCATGAGGAGGGGCCGGGGATCGAACGGCCAACCCGCTCTACCGCCTGAGCCACAGCCGCCATTGTTGTTATTATTATGAGCATATATTTCATTTTCAGACGCCACATCTAAAATTTCTGGTGTAAAAATCTCAGGGGAATCAGAGCTGGTTGGGCAGAAGTCGTCCTAAATGATTCCACTTTGTTCAGCTCAGGTTGCCGTATCAATAGGCTCGATTGATTAATCAAGGAGACCGATAACCAACATGTAGAACTGAGTAAAAGCAGTAAAACTGAAAGCCTTGGTGTCGAAACTTAGAATAACACAAACACAAAACCTGTCTGGAAATGTCTTTTTAACTATTTATCATTGACAAGCTGTTAGCTGCACCAGAGCCACAGTAAAGCATTTTAAAAATAGAATCTGTTAAAAAGAAATAATCCTGATCATCTGGTGGAACGTTGGATCAGCGAGGCCGACAATCGAGGCCACATCAGGGCTTCTCAGGCAGCAGATTCATCTCAGCATCAACTGTTGGGAGGAAACCATGAATCTGATGCTGCAAAGAAAACCGCTACAGTGAGACGAGGCTGAGTTTAACACTAGATTATATTTAACACACTGTGGAAATTAATCCCTCTGTGCTTTTAGAACATTCTGGGCAGCTTTTAGTTTTGGTAACTGCTCTAGAAAATGTGACTGCGTCTGTTTTATGTTTAGTTTTTTCTCTAAAGTCATAGTTATTCTGGTTTTACGGAGCCCCGAATAGCCCGGCGACATCTCTGGTCTTCACTGCTCCTGCAGGGCTTCTTAAAGGGAAAGTCAGAGCAGAAGTAACGTCTTGTCGTCTGGTTGTGCAGGATGAGGACACGCGCCGCGACTACGACTACATGCTGGACCACCCCGAGGAGTACTACCAGCATTACTACGCCTACTACCGCCGACAGCTCACCCCCAAAGTGGATGTCAGGGTCGTCATCCTGGTCACCATCTGTGCCATCTCCATCTTCCAGGTACGAACGCAGCCGAGCCTGAAGCTAACGATGCTCTGCGTTCATGCAATATGCTTGGCAAACCTTAGGAATAGTGCATGAACATGGCACGGGATATCTGGAGAACTTAGAACTTCCTGTGGGCTCCGTCGATGGAAGGCATGAACAAATCGAAGCTCTTTTAATGATGAGTTAGAAAGATTTAGAAGATGAAGAATCTCCTCGTACCCAACATTTGTTTAAAGCAACGTTTGTTTTCTTGGCACATGTGCAGTTGAAATTAGCATGAATTAGTGGTGATATTTGGTTTGTTAGTGTCAATAAATCCCATGAAGGGACCCTAACCAGCAGCGCTTCCTGCTACATATCTTACTTCCTGTTAACACTCGTCTGTCCCTGTTTCTATGGACATATATACATAGACGCCGCGTTGACTGCTGCTGCCGATTGGAGCCGACGTGCCTACGTGGCGGCCATCTTGGTACAGTGCCACTCGCCCCTACAGTGCATTACGTCTATAGAGGAATGACATGTCTGCACTATAAAAGTGATCATAAGTCCATCAGTTGTCAACATATATTGTTTGTTACAAACGTCGGACATGGAGGACGGACAGGCAGACATAAATAGAACAAAAGCATCCAAGCATCCTGTGTCAAAGCTACATGTGTGACGTTTTTAACAAACCAAACCGTTTGGAAATCGGTCAAAAATTCAGTGACTAATTCTACTTTAAGATTGTGGAGTACCTCTTACCTCCATAGACTTACATTCACTCCCCCCTCTGCTAGCCCTGTACCAAGATGGCGGAGCTCTAGGCACGTCCCTCCACAGTCACTGCGGCGTCTACGTATATACGTCTAAGCCTGTTTCCCCTCCAGTATTACAGCTGGCACAGCAGCTACAACGAGGCCATCAACTACCTGGTGACGGTCCCCAAATACCGAATCCAGGCCACGGAGATCGCCAAGCAGCAGGGCCTCCTCAACCGCACCAAGGAGAAGGGCAAGAACCGGCGGTCCAAAGAGGAGATCCGGGAGCAGGAGGAGGAGGTGATCCGAGACATCATCAAGAACAAGATCGACATCAAGGGAGGCTACCAGAAGCCCAACCTGTCGGACATCCTGCTGTGCCAGATCGTGCTGTTCCCCTATTACCTGACCAACTACGTGGCCTGGTACGTCTCCTGGATTTACCGGTTCACCATCTGCAGGGAGGAGTACGGAGAACAGGAGAAGCTCTACATCATCAGGTCGGTTCTCGTAGATGTGACCGCCCGAATGAGTGAGGTGGCTCCATTAAGTGATTCTTACCTCAGCGTTTTTCATTCTCAGGAGGTACATGAAGATGTCTCAGTCTCAGTTCGACAGTCTGGAGGAAAACACCAAGCAGACCTTCCTGGAGAAACAACTCTGGATCAAAGAAAACTACGAGGTTTGTCGTGTTGCGTTGCATTTCTTCACACATCTTCACTTTCAGTACTGTCTGGACCTCCACTTGGGTTCTTCTTTTCTTACTACCTGGAGCATCTCCTAAACAGGCCTGGGTCAGTTGAACGTGGCAGTGCAGTTTGAATTAGCAGTTAGCATTAGCAGTTAGCTAAATGGTAGTATCAGCACTGGTCACCACCTGGAGCATCTCCTAAACGGGCCTGGGTCAGTTGAACGTGGCAGTGCTGGTTGAATTAGCAGTTAGCATTAGCATTTAGCAGTTAGCTAAATAGTAGCATCGGCACTGGTCACTGCCTGGAGCATCTCCTAAATGGGCCTGGGTCAGTTGAACGTGGCAGTGCTGTTTGAATTAGCAGTTAGTATTTAGCAGTTAGCTAAATGTTAGCATCGGAACTGGTCACTACCCGGAGCATTCCCTAAACGGGCCTGGGTCAGTTGAAAGTGGCAGTGCTGCTTGAATTAGCACTTAGCATTAGCATTTAGCAGCTAGCGAAATGGTAGCTTCGGCACTGGTCACTACCTGGATCATCTCCTAAACAGGCCTGGGTCAGTTGTATGTGGCAGTGCTGTTTGAATTAGCAGTTAGCATTAGCATTTAGCAGTTAGCTAAATGGTAGCATCGGCACTGGTCACTACCTGGATCATCTCCTAAACAGGCCTGGGTCAGTTGAATGTGACAGTGCTGTTTGAATTAGCAGTTAGCATTAGCTTAGGAGGTCTTTTAACAGGCGTAAACAGTCCCGATGTTTGTGTTCCAGGTGTACAGAAAAGAGCAGGAGGAGGAGATGAAGGTGAAGATGGCGACCGACCCGAGGATGAAGAGGTACCGGCGCTGGATGAAGAACGAGGGCCCGGGCCGGCTGACCTTCGTCGACGACTGACGGCGGCGGCGAGACCCGTCCCCAACGTTCACACCTGCCTCAGTGCCAAGGCACACGGACGCCGAACGCTGCGCTGTGTGGAGAAATACCTGTACAGAACGACTAACTCTGCCTGTTTATATAGCGAGAGATATTTTCATAGCGATCAGGCCTCAGAGAGGAGCAGCCTGAGTGGAGTGAACTGCGAGCCGAGGCTTCGGGTTTTTCAGTCATTTTTTAAAAAACTTGATGCCGTTTTTTCCCCTCGATCCGAGTCCATGAAGTCCGATGACGAGTCTGTCGTTTCCTTCGGCTGGTTTTTGTTTATTTCCTGCAGATTGATCAGTAAATTGAGCGGCTGAGCTCTCGTGAGATGATGAGTAACCAGACGGCTACCAGCCTGAAGTGTCCTTTGGTACGGCGGCGACGACCCGCTGAGAAGCTGGTTAGTCCACGGTAGAGGGGCGTAGACGGGCTCTTTGCTCCGGGGCTTTCTTCTGATGTGTTGAAGCTTTTCTACCAGAAATAAAAAGCAGAAGACAAAAAGACACACATGCATTTCTGATGTTTGCATCGATCAAACAGTGTTATTGTGTAAATGGAAGCCAAAGCCGCTACTGATCTGTAAGTTTCACAACAGCAGCAGATGTTTATCGCCCCGGGTCGGCTCTGGGATCACGGTCCGGTCGGAGGCTGCTCACTGTTCACTGCTTTTTAAAACGGCTCGGTTCATGTTATTTATTGTTTCACATTTCATTTGTCTTCTTGGCGTTGAGGCGGCATTAAAGTCATCCTGTAATTCAACAGCCGTGCAGTCTGAAGCTCTGTCTGAAGAAAACCACGTCATTATAAGAGTTAAAAAATTATTACCCTGCAATATTTTTAAATATAAATGTACCTAATTGAATTATTATGGGTAAGATCCTCCACTTTTTTTATTCTATAAAGGTACCAGACTAATTTAAATATTAACTCAAAGACCCTACAAAATTATTTATATCAAATTTTTCCTGATTGATTTAAATATTAAGACTAAGAACCTACAATAATTTGTTAAATAAAAATTTTCCTGACTAATTTAATTATGTTTTAGATCCTACAGTATTTTTTGGTATCCAACTCTTAAATTTAAATTTGATTTAAATATCAAATTTAAGACGCTACAATATCATATATATATTATAAATATATGTGAAATCTTTATTTGTTCAGATTGAGACCCTACAGTATTTATTGCATCATTTTACGTGACTAAATTAATAAGCATATGAATATTATACATAATAAAAAATGACTAATATAATTATTGTTCAGGTCCTTAAGTTTTTTTTTTTATTTTAGAAATTTATGTGAATAATTTAAATTTACAATATTTCTTTAATATAATTTCACCAAATAATTTATAATATTATTTATTGTAGAAAATCTTCCTTCTTTTTTAAAAGCTGTTACAGGTAAGATCCTAAAGGTTGTATATTCTATATTTTATGTTGCTTATTTAAATATTAAAATTAAAATACAACAATATTTATTTAATATAAATTTACCACATTAATTTAAATGTTGAGGTTGAAACCCTGCAACATTATTTATTGTCAAAAAAAAAAAAAGACCAGAGTAATTAAAAGTTATTAGAAATTTATATTACTAATATAAATAATAAGGTTTAGATCTTACAACAATCTTTTTGAATATAAATTAACCTGATTCATTTAATTATTATAGTTTAGATTCTACAGTATTTTATTATATCAATGTTCCAAACTTATTTTAATATTAATATTAATTTATGTGAGTTTTTTTTAATATTAAGATGAGACCCTGCAGTAATATTTATTGTATTAATTTATCTAATTAAATTATTAAGAGTACAGCCATACAGTATTATACATAATAAAAAAAATGCTAATCAATATTGTTGAGGTCTTAAAGTTTTGTTTTAATTTTACAAATTTATGCGACTAATTTAAATATTAAATTATATGATTATAATAATAATTATATTTCTTTAATAAAAAAATTACCAAATTAATTTATAGCATTATTTATTGTAGATTTTTTTCTGACTACTTTAAAGGTTTTTTTTATTGTATAACTTATGTTGCTTATTTAAATATTAAAATTAAGACGCTACAATATTTATTTAATATAAGTTTATCAGATTAATTTATATTTTAAGGTTGAAACCCTGCAATATTATTTATTGTAAAGATTTACCAGAGTAATTATTAAATTAATTTTTATAGTTTAAAATTAATTGTTATAGTTGAGACCCTAAATATTTTTATTTTAGAAATTTATGTGACTAATTTAAATATTAAGACTAAAACCCAACATGTGTTTTTATTATATAACTTTACCCGACTAATTTAAATATTATAATTAAGATCGTAAAGTTGTTTTTATTTTATAAATGTACCCCAACTGATTGAATTACGACAGTTAAGACTCTAGAAAAGTGTTTATTGTTTAAATTCACCTGACCGATGGGTTTTTATTACATTAGAACCATAAAGGATGACATGAAATGAAAGTCTGGTTATTTAAGGTCAGACGTGGCTTCTAGTGAAAAACATTTTACACCGACTCATCCTAAAAAAGGAACCTCAGCAAACGGAGTGATGCAAGAACATTTAACTGTTACTCCACACACACCAAAACAGGTTAAAAGGTCTAAGTTCATGCAAGAAATGAATTTGCGGTTGTTTTCTGATCCAATGACACAAACGGGTCATCTTTCAGCAGTGAAGGTTGAAACAATTCACAGATGCCTCTTTACAGATGACGTTCTGGTACCCCGTTCCCACTGAGCTGGTTCCAGGTCTAGTCCAGAGCCAGAGCCTGACTTAGCTCCACTTCTTTGTGTTTCCACCACCTAAGCACCGACTCCAGGTTCTAAAAACTGGAGCTCAGCAAGCACCAACTCTTTGCTGGTCCAGAGCTAAGCACCGAGTACGTCAGGGGCTGGGGGCGGGGTTATGGTGACCAACCATCAACGGTGGAAAGGGACACACAAGCGCTAATTAGTGTCCTTGTTCTCCAGGACGTCCCTGGTCCCATCACACATGTATTGGAATGACTCCTGGAAGTTTAGCACAAACTGTTGACCTGAAATCCGCTACAGTTGTGTCCCACCAGTAGCGTGATCACGGATGTGTCCAGGCAACAGGAGGACCTCCGCCTCACAATCAGCCTTAAGACCATCTATAGAGATAAACATAGATATTATCATCAACTTACTGCATTTGTTTAACTATGTAATGGATGCTAGCGTAGTGGTTTTATGGTGACCCAATGGCTCCAACTTGGAAAAGCAAACAGGTTCTTAGGAGGAACCAGATTTGAACCAACTAAGCACCAGAACTAGCACCTGGTTCTTCTTGGTGGAAAAGGGGTATGTGAGGTTCAGTCTTGGTTTGGCACTGCAGTTTATCTATGTGGGAAAAGCAAAAGCCTGAATCAGTCGCCGCTGACATTTAACAGACTTTGTGTAACGTCCGATTGCATGAAATAGAACTGGTCTTTGCCCAGAGGATGCACAGTGAGCAAATGGATGTGCTGAATGACATTTTAGCATTTGAGCAGAAGAAAAGAAGAAGTGGAAGTCTCATTTATTGCGGCCATTGTTGGGCCCTTGAGCAAGGCCCTTAACCCTTCCTGCTCCAGCAGCGTCGTACCATGGCTAACCCTACACTCTGCCCCCAACTGGGATATGCAAAAACAACATTTCACAATGCTGGAAAAAGGTATTCGTGACAAATAAAGGTTTCTTCTTCTTCTTCATTTACCTGAAGACACCAACCAAAATATCAACCGGATGGTACGAGATTCAGGAACTCATGTCTGTAAGGGCCAACACCAAGACCATCAGACCAATTCGAGGACCGGCAAGACATTAGGTTGTTGAACCAGCAAACGTAACAGCAGTGGATCTTCATGTGTTGTCAGACAGAGCATTTCCAGTGGTAAGACTGCATCTAACACAGTCAGTCTCCGGTCGTGTGCTCTATTTGTCGTCCAGACATTGTCCGGAGTTCATACAAGGAAATGCCATAAGTCTTGTCCTCTTGTTGAGGTGCTGAAAGGTGAATTATTGCACCAGTCTTGGGTCGCTGAAGTAGGTTTTCTTCAAGGACCTCTGCATGTATCCTTCTCTTAGTTCTGACCAGTCTCTCTGTGATGATGCCGCCACCACCATGCCCACTCTAGGTATGGTATTCCCAGGTGAGCAGTGCCTGGTGTTCAGCAGTCATAGAGTTCTGCCCAAAGCATTGAAGCTCTGAGAACCTTCAGCACACCCTGCTGGTGATCTTGATACTGAGCCCACTTCACTCCTTGAACACTCAGAGCTTTAGAAATGTCATCCTCTCACCCTGATCTAAACCTCGCTGTAGTTTTATCAGAGAGTCCCTCAGACTTCTTGTCTTGGGTGGACTGTGGGAACTTTATATTCACAGGTATGTGTCTTTGCAAACCATGTCTAGTCCTTTCAGTTTGGATGACAATCAAGTTCTAGATACATCCCAAGGATCATTAAAGCAAAGACGACACATCTGACTGCAATTTGGAGCATCACCAAAGCTCTAAATACATTTGAACAGTACCTACAGCACAGTATAATATGCAAAAACTGAAAAAGTTGGTCCTCAGTAAACAAGCACCTCTTGTTTACTGAGGAATTCAGGCTAAGGAGAGGAAGACGTAAGAAAAACCAGCCATGCCCTGGTTAGCCTAGCTTAGCATTAAGACTTCCAACACTGGCAAGGACCCAAAGTACTCAAGCACAACCTTCAGCTCAATCCTCATGGAGGCAATTAAAGTTAGTTTATCATAATATTTCTGTTACATACTGGATCTTTTTCACCCCAACGACGGTTTAAAGTAGGATTTGGCTGCCTTTTTTTAGGCATCTTTGAGCAAAAATCCCACACCAACATGTTTTTAGATCCAGATTTCGGCTTGGTTCAGTTTTCAGGCTTGAGAAACTCTACCATGCGACAGAAGTTAAGGCTTCTAATGTTCTTGGACGAGTCTCTGAAGGTTTTGCACTTTCCATCAGATTGGATGGGAGTCGTCCTGCTGTCTTCTGGCCTCTTCACAGATGATGTATACGGTGGCCCAGAAGGGTCAACGCAACCACAAAAGCCACAACACAATGCAAATTAAGTAACGCTACTGCGGAGCTAGTTTCACAACAACCAAACAATGGACGGCAGAGCGCCTACATAACGTTACGACAATTTCAACACGGTGACCAACACTGCCGATTTGTGAAAACACGTAACGACATTAATCACAATCATCGATCAGTAGCAGCGTTTTACTTAAACTCTCCCGTAATCAAAGTAGTCCATCAGAAAATATCGTCCCAAAGAAACAAAGCCTGTTCTTCCGACCGCTGCACACTTCCGTTGTGGGTTAACTTCCCCTGCATTTGCGCTGTAAATTTTGCTGTTGCGTTGACCCTTCTGGGCCACCGTAGATGCATGGGAAAAGCAAAAGTGACATTTAAAAGACTTTATGTGACGTCCCATCGCATGGAACATGACTGGTCTTCGCCCAGAGGATACACGGTGAGCAAATAGGCGTGTCGAATGACATTTTAGCCTTTGACGAGACGATTTAGATCCAGATCTCCGCTTGGTTCAGTTTTCAGGCTTGAGAAACTCCCCCACGTGACAGAAGGTAGAGTTAAACGCTGCTCTTTTCATTTAAAATGAATCAGGAAATGTCTTTTAATGTGTCTGTTGGATGAACTTATCGGTGTTTGGTCTGTAATGTTCAAACTTTATAGATTAGAACCTGTCTGGAGCTGATTCTTTAGGCTCATATTTGATATTTCAAACATTAAAAATTACGATAATGAAAAATTAGCCAACGTTTTTCATAAGGACCCTGGTTATGTCGTGCAAAATAACCTTTTCTCTCAACTCTGGGTGTATAAAAATGAACTACGGTGGAAAGAAAACACAACACACCGTGTCAGGCTTTCCATTAACAATAAAAATTATTAACATACATTTTTAAACATACAAAAACAAACAATACAAGGCAGAAGGATGATAGAAGGCCCATGTCATTCCAACATTAACCACAATAATCTGTTATCATTATAATAGCAAAAAAGAAAATGAACTGGACAGAACCCGGCTGGAAATCAAGTCTCAGTAACAAAGCAAACTAATTAAAACAGTGCCCGCTGAGATGATCACAATCGTACTTACCTTTAAAGAAAAACAGAACGGATACACGAGTGGAGAGACCGACAGATCTCCGGGAGAGTCTGTCTTTGTTTTTTTTCTTTTCAAAGAGCGGTTATAAGAAGAGCTGAAATCTGCCTTTTGCGAACTAACTACACCACGGGACGTACGCACACTGAAGGTTTTACATTCACAGCTCTGTTCTGTTCTGTACATCGATTCAGCCAAGGCATCCGATCGGTTGAGGGCGCATTTCCACTCGATAAAGGCTCGACAGTGTTTTCGTCTCGATGTTTAATCGTCAGGTTCGACGTCCCGTCTATTCTACGAACTAACTGGGTGATAAAATACTGAAAGTGCAAAACTAAATCAGTCGGCAGCCGGTTAAAAACAGCCGGATTCACTGGAATACTTCAACTCAGCGCAGAGAGTTCATGGAAAACCTTCAGTCTGGAGTAAATCCAAAGAAAATTAAAAGCACATTTGTGAAAAAAAAGGAAATTTTAAACCTTCACTGGTTGTTAATCTCTTCATATACTAAACACAACCCACTGTGTCCTCTCTTACTGCATACACGCCGTGGAACCGACCGGAACATCTCGCGGACGTCCGACGGAAGCTGCAGACGTCCAGGAGAGCATTCAGTCGGCTCCACGAGGAATCTTTTGGTTTGTGTGTGAATACAAACTGGGATGCTTCGGTTTCAGTCAAGATTTTATCAAGCGAAACACGGAACTGGACCGGCTTCAAGACTGAAAACCGGACTGCAGCGCTACAGCGGGTTTGGTTTTCCTGTCAGTTCCGGTGACTTTAAAAGTCCGACACACCCACAAACCGTCCAGGGAAGTGGAACCAAAACGTTCCGCTACCTAAATCCGTGTCTCCACCGAGGGCGACGCAGATCCAGGCGTTTGTCCTCCATCTTTAACAAGGTGTTCGACGCTAAAACAAACCGCAAAAAGGGCAGAAAGGGCTTTGGCCGAGCTTCAGTTCCGTCTTGTTGCTCCTTCGTTGGCGACTTAGAAAAGACAACACGAGAGTAGATCCAAAGGCTTCAGTGAAATCACAAGAAAAAAGCTGTCCGATCGTCTTTAAACATCAAACAACTTCACAACAGGAAGGGGGTTTTGGCAATGATGAAAGCAAAACGCAACGAAACAAAGCCCCTGTCTTTTTTCTTCTTTTTTTTTAAGTCACAGTTTTTAACTGTAGACGTCTTTAGGCGAGGATCTGCTGACCTTCATTAATGCTGAAGTTGGCGACATGGAGCACAACATGTGACGAAACGAACTCAGTCTTGTTTTGCTCTGTACAACAACCGGAGCAGGAGTTCAGTCCAACAAAAGGGCCGTAAATCAGGGTCTGGGAGGCGTCCGAAGACGTTTTCTTTTGATATCTCAGAGACGGGACCGACCCTCTGGCTCGGCTGGAGGGGTTTTATTCCGAGCCAAAGGTTTTCAAGGCTTTAAAAAGTCAGACTTTGATGGGATTAATCTTCCTGTCCGTTGTATGGAAGCCCATTTCTGCTTCGGTGAAACAGACGACACATCGGGAAACTTAAAAATATTCTCGGCTAGCTGAAATCGTGATGTAAGACAGTGGAAGTTTGACGCTTCAGTCAGGATTGCGACACAAGTAAATACTGTTGGTTTGCTTCGTAAGATTTAAATTATGAAATACTACGCAAGGCTACGTCAGAATCACAATAAAAAATATCTTCTCTGAACACAAAATGACAACATGTGACATCCAATTAGTCAAAATTAGGGTTTTTGACTGATTGATCTTTTGCTTTTAACTCGCTTTTTTAAAATCCGTGCGGCAGAAATGGGCTCCCATACATCCCTGCTGCCAACAAGTACAAAAGTTCCTTCAACGCCGAGCCGCTCTGTTCGTTCTCACAGAGTCGACATGATTGCATGAATTCTTCTTCTTCTTCAAGTCTTTTTTTTTAAATTTGTGGCTTTAAAATCCAGCCTCTTCCACCAGCCGGCTCCAGGCTACATTTCTTCACTGGGAATCTGCTCGTTTATCCGTGAGAGTCGAAGCAGGTCGCAATAATCTCATTTCTTTAACTTGCTTCCTTGTTTTTTTTTAAGCAAAGAAGAGTTGGCTACTGGTAATCTGTTCCCGTTCCATCCTACGTATTGATTTTTGTTTCGAAAATCTGATTCTAAAACCTCTTACTTGCTCTAACTAAACATTTCATCCCTTTAAAATCTAGACTAAAAGCTTCTTTGCTTTACTTAGAAATGTCTTAAAGGGTCTGAAAAGGTTTTGGACCAATCAAAGGTAACGTTAAACCATGTTTTCGATTTCAAGGGGTCAAGAACTGCCTGTCTTGTCTTCTTCCGTCGTGTAAAATCTTAGTTTTGGGGTCTGTATTTTCTCTTTGATGGTCTGAGGAACTAGTGCTGGGTCATAAATGCTTCATATGTCTCGACATGTGCTGCGTTTTGTTGCCTTCACATGGTCGTGGGGGGCCTTTGGGACGTCGGCAGAGTCTTACGAAGTCTTCACCAGGTCGTACACGTAAATGAGGAAGTCGTCGTCGAACTTGATGAAGTAGACGGACGGCTTGGCCTCCACCTGGTGGATGACCATGCCCGTTCGCTTGCCGCCGTCCTCTTTGGCGTACTCGACCTGTTTGCCGACCAGACTGTCCACCACCTCGCCGGGTTCCCTCTCCGCCGGGACGCTGTCGTCTACAGGAAGTCAATAAAACAGACCGGTGTTAGCATGTTGTCCAACTTTACATGGATAAAAGGAGGTTTCTGGCACATTCAGTGGAACAATTGTGTAAAATATACAGTCACCTGGTTGCATAGAGACAAGTAACACCCTTATAACATATAAATAAGAGTAGTAGGAGGAGTTAAATTGGACTTTTTGAGCAGAATTAGAATAAGAAATGTCTTTACTGGCGAGTAGGTTTCCACATTTAAGATCTTTGTCTGGGTACTTTGGTGTATAACAGTGACAACAAACATAGTTCAAGTTCTGTCTACTGGAAAGAGATGTTGCAGTTGAACTTTTTAGGTGTCCAAACTAAACAAAAAGGCTAAATTACATTCAACTGACTGAAACTGGACCAATTAAAGGTCACACAAACCCATGTTTTCGATTTACGGGTCAAAAACTGCCTGTCCTGTCCTGTTCTGTTGAGTAAAATCTTCGTTTTGGGGTCTTTATTTTCTCTTTGTTGGCGTGATATTAAGTATATAGTGCCAGTAGAATCGACCTTTTAAACCAGACATAATACCCGTCTAGAGGGTTGGATGAGCAGAAGTTTGCCAATAAAAAGTCTTCACTCACTGGAGTCGGGCATAATGCGGAGGTCTCCTTCTTTGTAGTCGTCCAGCAGCTGGTACATGTAGAGAACCGGGTCTTTCTCGTAGGTGATGTAGAACCAGGTGGTCATGATGGGAGCTCTGGCCAGAACCATCCCCCTCCACTCCTCCTTCGGACCCTCCTCCGTCTCAAACATGTGCTCCACCGCCTTACCGATCATGGCGTCCGCCAGGTTGACGTCTGTCAGACGGGATTTAGCTGCAGGGATCAAAGTTTGATGCAAGACAGAAGTCAGTTTCCAGCAGTTAAATGTGTGTCGTGTTTGGACTGCTTCAAAGCTTTGACGTTCTAGTCTGGTATTTGGTTATTACCCACAAATTAAGCTAAAAGTTCAGTGAATAATAAAGGTAGTTTTCCTGAGAGTGACAAGATTTAAACACTCATCAGTCTAAGCTGTTTGTGCTAAAATGCTAATCTTAGCATGCTAACATTTGATATGAACATGAGAGCAAGTTTTACTACATGCCTAATTTTAGCATATGTGTAGCCAGCATTAATACTAGCATGATAATGCTAATGTTAGAATTCTATAATACGAATATAAAGCATGTTTTACAAAGTACTTAATGTTAGCACGGTATGCTTATGGTATGCTACATAAACATACTAACAGCCCAATATTAGGATGTTACTAACATTCTATATATTAGCATGTTATTGTGGTAGACAAACATTTACCCTCAACTTTTCATACTAATAAACTAAATATTAGCAAATTAACAACATGTTAACATACTAGTAGACTAATTATTAGCATGTTACTTACATGCTATATGTAAGCATGTTAGCATATTATGTTTTATTAAACATTTACATACTAATAGACTAAACATTAGTAGGTTACTAACATGCTAACATACTAATAGACTAAATATTAGCATGTTATGCTACGTGCATGATGTTAGCATGTTTAACTGACATTAGCAGACTAACAGACTAAATATGTGGCTAAAAGGTAAAATGTTCGCATGTTAGATATGTAAATGTTGGATAAACATAACATGCTAACATATAGCATGTTAAAAACACACTAGCATATAACATGTTATGCTATGTGCTTAATGTTAGCATATCATGTTTGTCTGACGCTAATATACTAATAGACTTAATATTAGCGTAATTGCTGAATATGAGCATGTTAGATAATGTTAACGTTAGCTAAACATAACATGCTAACATTAAACATGTAGTATAACACGCTATATTTTGTATGTATCGTCAACATCAACATACTAATAGACTAAATGTTAGTTATTAAACACTATATGTTAGCATGGTATTGTGGTTGGCCAACACTGACAAGCTGTATATTAACCTTTAGCATGCTATACTAGGTGCTAACTACTGTTAGCATCTTGTGTCAATGGAGTCTTACCCAGTCTGTCAGGGAGAACTTCCAGTCCCTGAACCCTCTCGTCTTTATGAAGCTCCAGACCATAAACACAGTCGAACCCATCATATTTTATCAGATAGAGAGACGGGTTCACCGGCACCTGGTCGACACAAAGACATCAGAGTACAGTCATTTTACCTCTTTATGTTCTTCTATCCACACATCCTTCCTTCCTTTAAAGCTTTACAACAACAACAACAGACACTTTAGCTTGATACAGATAGAGCTCAGTGCAGGTGTATGCAGATGTGATAGGACGGTGTATTGAACATCCACCTGGTCGAGGACTGTTCCTTTCCAGATCACGTGTCCTCCTCCTTCCTTCCAGACGTGCTGAATCCTGCAGCCGACGATGTTGCGCCGAGGCTGCGACAGAACTTTGGTGGTCGGGCCGAGGCTGCTCTTATGCTTTCTGTAGAGACGGAAACAGGCAAAGAGTTGGAGCTGCATCCGTTTGAATGCCCCAACGTTGGACCGGTCGTCTAGAATGTTAACTTACTTGTGCGGATTCTTTTTCTTCATCATATTTGCAGAAACACCTGCATGCCCTGAGGAGAAACACAGGTCATTTACTGAACACTGCAAGGCCTTTGTGTGTTCTGATGCAGATACTGGGTACTTCACATCCCTGCTGAGATCTCATTATCATCTGCTTTATTTAAACTCCCAACTTTTAATCAATGCTGGGCCTCCTGGGAGCTTTTTTGTGCATGAAATGACACACAGCTGCCAAAAACATTGAGCAGCCCAGTGTCCTTTTATTTCTACACATTAGAATTGGCAAATAGTGCCAAATAGTCCTTTGGCACTATTTGCTAAAAGGATTTTCTATATTGCATGCCGACAAACTAAACAATAGCATGCTATTAGGCTAATCATTAGCATGCTAAATGTTGGGTGCTATTATTTACTGTCATTATTTACATGCCAACAAACTAAACAATAGCATGCTAATATGCTAATCATTAGCATGCTAAATGTTAAAGCCCAGTGTCCTATTATTTTTACACTGTTACAACTTGGCACTATTTGCTAGAAGGACTTCCTATACTGAGGTAAACGCGAGTCTTGGCGCTTAAATATCCATCATTTTATATCAGACTGAATATGCAGAAGTGCTGAGCATGCAGAGCAAAAAGTGTTCTTGTCTGAACTGTTCTTGTGAAATTTACTGCATATATTTATTAGACTTGATTTAATAGGTGTAACACTTGGGGCTGCGTTAGATGGTAAAAGGAGCCTGGACCACTTCCTGTTAGTTTGGTCTATAAGAATCAACTCACAGAGAATTGAAACCTGCTCAACTGAGGAGACGTATCATAACGAAACAATCTTTTTGGCTGCTGCTCAACTGTGGGGTTTTATTTAGAAAATGTAAACCATTCGCCCAAGCACTGCAAACGCTAATGTCTAGCTCTTGAAATTCTTTGTATTGACAGATTCTGCAGTGTAAAACTCAACTCATCGGACAGACAGTTTTCTAACTTGGACACGACTAAAAGGATCGTGGAAACTTGGTGCTTTGATGCCCTAAAAAATGTACCAGGAGGCAGTGGTGGTGCAACGGTTAGGTCCCTGGGCTACTGGTCAGAAGGTCAGAGGATCGAACCCCAATGCGGCCAATGTTGGGCCCTTGAGGAAGGCCCTTAACCCTTGATCCGAATAGCAACATCTGCGCTTCGGATATTCAGGTGGTGGGGGGCTCACGCCAGGAGGTGAGAATCAGGTGATTTGGACGGGTCCTCGCTTCGTACTGGTCAGCGACTGATGCATGTCATCAGGGCCAGACTTTGATCGTGCATGTAAAGTTTGAGGCCGATTGCACAGGATAGTTGGACAGCACTTCCTGTTTCATGGCGTGTTGGAGACTGACACAGGAAATCGCCACATTCATGTCATCAGGGCCCGACTCAGATCACGCATTTTAATTTTCAGGTCGATCGGAACAGATACAGGCTAGTTAACGCCAAAACACCGGGGGGGCGCTACGGGCACGCCCTCACACATTTTAAATCTTTTGCTCACCGCCGCCTGTACTACATGCCGGGGCAAATGTGAGATCTCTCAGACGAGTTTGCTCTAGAAAAACTGAAACTTTTCGCCAAAATCGCCAAAAATCTGACAGTAAATTCAAAATGGCCGACTTCCTGTTGCATTGTGGGTATGGGTTCTTGAGGCTTTTTTGTGCGTCTTGTCGTGACACATGTGTGTACCGAATTTTGTAGCTCTAGGTGAAACGTACTTCGGGGGCCCAATTTTTTAAATTTTCTAGGGGGCGCCATTGAGGCATTTTGCCATTCACATGTGTAATTCCCCCAAAATATTTCAATTTTCTCCAGATCTGATGAGCACGCCAAGTCATACGTATTTTCGAGTATGTTTAGGCCCTCAAATTTGGTGCTTAACCTGTTGCGCCACCACTGCTCCCTACATATGTTTCAACACTGCCTTCTGTTGGGTTCCATTGGTTTCCATTGGTTTCCATTGGGTTCCATTCAACCAGCAGCTCTACAGCTGGTTCCTGTTGAACGACTGACCTGTATCAGCTGTGTCTCTGTGTCCCGGTGTGTTCTTCATTCATCTGGAGGCAGGTGGGCAGCCAGGCCGCCCGGCCACACAGCTACAGCTCCAACCAGTCCAGGGCTGAAACGAGACGAGAACACCTTAGACCAGAAAGCGGGAGCACATGACCCCTGTTTTAGAACCACTGCACTGGCTCCCCGTGCGTTTCAGGATTGATTTGAAGGTTTTATTAATAGTTTTTAAGTGTCTTAATGGGCCTTCCTATTAATTTGACCTGCTTTTACGCTATGAGCCCCCGCGGCCCCTGAGGTCTTCTGGCCTTTTAAGGGTTCCTGGTGTCATCGTGGCCCACGTTTGTGGAACAGCCTTTTTAAACTCACCTTTTTAATTTAGCTTTTAATTAATGAATTAACTTATTTATGTATGTATTTATTTATCTAGTTATTTACTATGCTTCTATTATTATTCTTACTCTTTATTTTATGTATTTATTCATTTATTTTAGCCCAATTTTAACATATATTTGCTTTATTTGATGTAACCAGTGTTTTAGTTCAATCTTTTATTTATTTATCAGTTCATTTTACAGTTTTCTTATTTAACTCCAGTGTTCCTCTGCATCGGGAGGTGGTTCTGGCCCGTCGCCACTATCAGAACTGCTTTTAAGTGTTTGACCACGAGCTAATGAAGGGTTGGGGTGGGCAGTGGGGGGTGGGTGGGATTTGTTTTTGTATTTTAATATGAAGGTGTTTTATTCTTGTGTGTAAAGCACTTTGTGTTACATGTTGTATGAAAAGTGCTCTACTAATAAAGTTTGATTTGATTGGATTAACGTCCCAGAGAGGTGCGACAACTTGATCAGTCCTGCAGGAAACATGTTGGAACTCTGCTGACATCTGCTGGTGGTGAACGGTTTGTACATCCATGCTTTTAGGAGTCTTCATTTTATATAAGACATGTTTAATCCAGTTTAGCATAAAGACTGTAAAATTCTGCTCCTACTTTTCCTAATTAAAATAATAATTCTTCTTACTTTAACCCACTTTCTGTGTTCCTGTTGCAATAAAACACTAACAGTCATGTCTTTGTCCGTTTTAGCCTGTTTAATGCAGATCCTGGATACTTCCCATCCCCGCTGAGCATTTTGGAAGCATTAAAGAGTTGAATTAAAGAGGATATTTATCATCTGACAGCCACAGCAGTGACCAGTTCTGTTGTATTCATCATAATCACCGATCTTATCCAGAATACTGGCGTTTCTGCTGCTTCTACCAGCAGTAAAATCATCACTAAATGCCGTTTTAACTTCCCAAACCATCGCAGAAGCTCCACCATGTCTGACATGAGATGGTGCTTTCAACTTCTTCAATGTTTTACTGGGTTTTTTGGACGATTTTGGAAAACTGACTACATTTGATCTCTCATTATCATCCGTTCTATTTAAACTCTCAACTTTTAATCAATGCTGGGGCTCCTGGGAGCTTTTTTTGTGCATGAACTAAACCACAGCTGCCAAAAACACTCAGCTGTCGTAGTTACTAACAGTGGAAACAGGGTGGCTTTTACTTTTCCTTTTACAGTTTGATTACTTTCCTAATTATAACACTACAATACAGTCTTTGTCACATAGCTGTTGGTTAGTCACTCTTATATTCTAAGGTAAGCTGCTGCAGAGATAGCATTGTTTCATGGAATCTGCTGCAAACGGTTTATTTTTTGCAAATTTTTAAATGAAACATGTAGAAAAAAGAGATTTAATTGACACACCAAAATGTTAAGTTTCAATTGGGTTAATTATTCCAACAGAATTGCGTGTTACAGAAGTAGCTCAACGACTAAAACCTCAAAAAATTGGACCTTTTTTTTATAAACAGTCTCATTTTGGTCGTTTTAGATTATTTTGGAGAGGGTTGAACTGGGGGTCCCACTGTGCTTGGGCTGTTAACATGTGACTGTTTCACCAAAACACAGAACGTCATCATGCAGGCTTTTTGTATGCATGCTAATATGCTAATTATTAGCATGCTAAATGTTGCGTGCCATTATTTTTTGTCATCACTTGCATACAGATAAGCTAAATAGCATGCTAATATGCTAACATTAGCATGTTAAATGCTGCGGGCTATTATTTGATGTCATCATTTACATGCTGACAAACTAAACAATAGCATGCTAATATGCTAATCATTAGCATGCTAACTGCTGCGTGCTGTTACTTTCTCTCATCATTTGCATACCGACAAACTAAACAATAGCATGCTAATATGCTAATCATTAGCATGCTAAATGCTGCATGCTGTTACTTTCTCTCATCATTTGCATACCGACAAACTAAACAATAGCATGGTAATAAGCTAATCATTAGCATGCTAATATGCTGCTAGCCATTATTTTCTGTCATCATTTGCATGCCAATCAACTAAACAATAGCATGCTAATATGCTAATCATTAGCATGCCAAATGCTGTTTGCTATTATTTTCTGTCATCATTTGCATGTAAACAAACTAAAAAAATGCTATATTTAAGCAGGATGTTGCATTCTGCTAAAGTGAACATGCAAACACACCAAATAGTTGCATGTTACAGTTATAGCATTACCATTAGCATATTATCCTGTCTTGCCAACATGCTAATGATGGCAAGACATATGCTAATGGTAATGCTATAACTGTAACACGCAATTACACCAGATTTTTGCATGTTACAGTTATAGCCTAACCATTAGCATATGTCGTCATCATTAGCATGTCGGTATATATAAACGATAGCATGCTACCAATATGCTAAATATAACAAGTGAGGCATTAAAGAGATTGTTTGGTATCAGGACTGAGACTAACATATTTATATAAAACATTCACAGAAATTCAACGTAACATTTTGAAGCGTTAGTGAAATTAAAGAAAGAGGTGTAGCAGCAGTTACCCAGACTCCAGTATTCAGGAGGGTTGATGGGACCTTCAGCAGTTTTCTGGGTCAAACTTCTTGCCTCGAGGACAAAACCAGGACGAAACCTGCGACAGGAAATCAAGGAGTTTACAATTCAACAAAACTGACAGGTGTTTAATGCAGTGAATGTAACAAATGAAAACGCAAATCTTTATCCGTATGTTGTTATTGATTGAAGATGAGAAAAGGGTGGAACTCAAACAAACTACTCTAATCTAATAATCCTGTTTTAATATGACACTGTTAATGTTCCTGGTTGTGACCAGCAGGGGGCGACACTCCACCTGCCTCAGCACTGAAGGCCTCAGGTGAGCTTTTTTATGGCTTCTCAGGTTGACAAGTTTGCCCTGAATTCTGACTGCAGGCAGCATCATTCAGCAGGCTTGAGCCCCTTCTTTGTGCTCCTGCATTTCAGATGTACTTTTAAACGACCCAATGATCTGAAACTGACAACACAAGTGCAGCCGAGAGTCGACAAATAAGGTGGAAACTGATTAAAGCAAAGAACAAGCGCCAAAGATTTGCCCTGAATTTTTCTGTCTTACTTAAAATAAATGCATTAAAACCAGCAACAGCCCACACAGGATTAAGGTGAAGAACCACATGTGGAGGAGCAGCAGAGCTCCTTGAAGGCTCCACGTCCAGAACAGGAGACTTCAATTATTGATCAGTGGAGCCTTTGAGGAAGCCGGCCGTGTATTATTTATCTGCATTCGGGGTGTTATGTAACACATGTGACCCTCTAACTGCTCACCGTCTGCTCCGCTCGAGGCCTTTAAAACAAAACAGACTCCTCAAACCACGTCCAGGTTAACACATCAGAGGGAGGATTTCTCGACAAAACTGCGGCTCGTCGTGCAGCAGAACCGAAAAAAAAAAAGGCGCCAGGCGTTCAGAGCTCACATTCCTGCTCACCTGCAGAGGAAACCAACCCAGCAGAAAGACGTTCTGCAGTGTTCGGCTGCAGCTGGTGGTGATTTTTTCCTCCCGTTGCCCCGAGCAACACATGATTAGTCATCTGCCGTCCGGAGGGGCCGGCGATGCTGAACGGCAACATCTCAGCGTCACTCGGTCCGACTTACAACTTCAACAGAACATGAAACCGGAGAGGTGGAGCTCGAGCTGGGAGAAAAACTGCACCGTCTCCACCGCTTCAGAGGACGTTGCATTCATTTCTAGGAGACTAAGAACGACCAGTCTCACCCAGACCCTTAACTAAACTGAACTTCACCTTATTAGGACCTGATTTTGCCTCCGAAAGCGAAGCAGCTCCCCACAATGAGACAGACTGAACAGATTTATGTCCCCACAACACGACAAACTGTAGTGGTACTGTGCTGAGAAATCCATCTAACGCTTTCCCTCCGTCCTCCCCCCAAAAACATCTGGATCACATCAAGCCCCAGCGCTGGCCGAGCTGTTCTTCAGGTCCGTGCATCAGCAAGTACAATAAAGCTGGAGTTTTTACGAACATGTGTTCTTAAACACACGTGTTGAAGCGCTCCAACGCCAAACCCACGAGACAAAAACGTCCTTTATTCTCTGCAGGTTTCTGTTTGGCTCGGACGCCGTTTATTTTTTCATGCATGACGACATCGAGGAGTCTTTTAATCCGTTGCAAATAGGGAAGTCATTGTACGTATTCATGTAGAGGGTCTTCAAATTGGTTAAATCGGCGCCGGGAGCAATAATTTACGGCATTTATTCATTCGTTTCGTGTTTTTCTGGATTTTATCGGGGCTCTACGTGCGCAGAAATCCACCAGTATCATCAAGTTGTTCACCTCAACAAGACGAATCTTGAACAAAATAAGCGGTCAACGCCACGGTGGAGAATTTCCACCTTAAAAAATGCAGCGTATCGATGACGCTCTAGAAAACACGGCTTCAGACTTCCAGGATTTAATCCGTAACAAACCCGACTAGAAAGAAAGCCCTCAGAGATCCAGACCTCCACCAGGGAGCTTCAGTCCACCCCCAACACAATCTCCAATGACAAGCATCCTTAAGAAAAGTTAACTGTCCAGTAATCTCTCTCACACAGTAGCACTGCTGTGGTTGAACACGAGCGGCCGACACCCACCATATATGTGCAATACACTTTCCTACCACAAGGCAGCACTGCAAGGCTTTCTAACACTCCCAATGTTAAAGAATCTTTTAAATGAATCCTGGATCCAGACGGTGATCCGGATCAGTCCCAACATTTCATCATGTGTTCCTTGTCCCATTTCACACATTTCCTAAAAATTTCATCCAAATCCGTCCAGAACTTTTCGAGTTATTTTGAACACAAACAAACAAACAAACAAACCAACGCCGGCAAAAACATAACCTCCTTGGTGGAGGTAATGAATAAACTCTGTCATCTTGCAGAGTTGGGCTCTCTGCATCATCATCCTTCTTTAAAATCAGGTTCTGGTTAGACCATGTTTGGCCGAATAATGATTATTGCGTAGAGCAGTTTTAGTGTTAGGGCAGAGTTGTGGGTGAGCTGGTGTGCTCGAAGTGGGCGGAGACCAATTTGTATATCCATAGAGTTACATCTAAGTCATTTAATTAAATGTTTTTGTTGAAAATTTCCTAAATTTGTAACTTCGACGCACAGAGGTGAGTCTCTGAGGGTTTAATCAATGCTTGGAGAAGAACTTCAGGAAGAAATCTCGGTCTAACCTTAACGGAAGTCATCAAACTTCATCACTAATGCCTCTTTTCCACCGAGCTGGTTCCAGAGCCTGACTTAGCACCACTTCTTTGTGTTTCAACCACCTAAGCACCGACTCCAGGTTCTAAAAACTGGAGCTCAGCAAGCACCAATTCTTTGCTGGTCCAGAGCTAAGCACCGAGTACGTCAGGGGCTGGGGGCGGGGTTATGGTGACCAACCATCAACGGTGGAAAGGGACACACAAGCGCTAATTAGTGTCCTTGTTCTCCAGGACGTCCCTGGTCCGATCGCAAGAAGGTAACTGTCTCGCAATCAGATTGTCAAGCAGCACACCTTACCCACACTGTGTCTATAGTTAGCATCTACAAACACGGCAGCACATCTGTACCAAAGCTTGAAAGAGAATCTGCTGCTCAAGGACTCAAAAGACGTCAGGTAAAGTTGGCCAAGGTTCGACTTCATGCTAATATTCTTTAGCACGTGGTCCTAATACTGCAGTTAAGTAAAAGATGGACATGAAAAGTGAAATGTCTTAAAGCTGCATTCTTTCTAACAGCCACCAGAGGGCGACTCCTCTGGTTGCAGATCGCATAGAAGCCTATTGGATAATGACCCGACTTCTCAATTGATTTGTTGCCTCAGTAAAAACGTTCCTAATGAGTTAATGGTCTCAATCGCTAGTTTCAAGTCTGCTTTGATACAGCATGATGCTTATTTTGTAAAATATGGTCCCACTTGCAACAAAATAGACGATAAAGCAGGATGAGCTTCAGGGTTCCTTCTGACTGACAAGTATAAGTGTGCATATCCGGCTTCAAAAGACCACGATGGTGACGACCAAACTCCAAACTCCAGGGTTCAAAATGGCAGCCCACAAACCAACGGGTGACGTCACGGTGGATACGTCCATCTTTTCTTACTAAGACTGAAAAACCTCATTTTAAAACTAGGGATGTTACTGATTAATCACAAATCAGTTATTTTTCATATTACTTTCCATAATCTGTAATATAACCGTCAAAAAATATGTTAACCGACAAGGCAGAAAAAGAAGAAGGTCGTGCATGTCAGAAAATGTACTGCATATTAGCTGTAGCACCTGGTTGCACCACCAGGTGGAGCCTCTTACTGTTCTATACTGTAGCGACCAGAGGAGGTGGTCACTGGGACGATTGGCAGTTCCATGTTGGCAAGCAGAGAGCATTGTGGGAGTTGAGCTCGTAAAGTGCAACCATGAGAAGGTCTCCTGTGACGCTTAATGGATACCAGCTGACTAAATATTGATTAAAAGTCTGCCGACAATCGGTCATGGAGGTTTTTCTAAAATTGCATCCCTATTTGATACCAAAGCTTGACCCAAAAATCATTTTGCATGACTAATCTACAAGAACACAATGTCAGAACATTGTTTACTCCAATTTAAGAGTTCTTAGATACACAAGACACATACCCCCTTCTACACCGAGAAGAACCAGGTGCTAGTTCTGGTGCTTAGCTGGTTCTAATCTGGTTCCTCCTAAGAACCTCTTTGCTTTTCCATTATCAAGGAGTCAAGTTGGAGCCATTGGGTCACCATAAAACCACTACGCTAGCATCCATTACATAGCAGTTAAACAAAAGCAGTAAGTTGATGATAATATCTATGTTTATCTCTATAGATGGTCTTAAGGCTGATTGTGAGGCGGAGGTCCTCCTGTTGCCTGGACACATCCGTGATCACGCTACTGGTGGGACACAACTGTAGCGGATTTCAGGTCAACAGTTTGTGCTAAACTTCCAGGAGTCATTCCAATACATGTGTGATGGGACCAGGGACGTCCTGGAGAACAAGGACGCTAATTAGCGCTTGTGTGTCCCTTTCCACCGTTGATGGTTGGTCACCATAACCCCGCCCCCAGCCCCTGACGTACTCGGTGCTTAGCTCTGGACCAGCAAAGAGTTGGTGCTTGCTGAGCTCCAGTTTATAGAACCTGGAGTCGGTGCTTAGGTGGTGGAAACACAAAGAAGTGGAGCTAAGTCAGGCTCTGGCTCCGGTCTAGACCTGGAACCAGCTCGGTGGAAAAGGGGTAACAGAGTTCGCCGACTTGCCGGCTGCACATGTGCTCCAACAAACGAGGAAGAAACACTGAAAATGAAGATTTGTTTGCAAGAAATAATCAACTGTACCACTCAGAGCCAAAAAATAAATAAAATCGCGGATGCATTTGCCGTACGGGAACGGTTCCAAGCGGTCTTTTCTAAGCAGATACACTACCCTACAAGACTTCCTGTGTTGTCATATCACAGTCTATATCCATTATTTTCCTTTAATGTGCAAGCTGTCTGGTTTTAAATTAGCCTTTTACGCGAGAAGACGTAAAAGACATCAATCCAGATTTTAACCTCTCAAGCTGTCGGCAGGTGAGTCTTTACCTGCAGGATCCGGGTGACCTTTGATTTGCCTGCAGCCTGATAATAAAGGGGGGCGTCGCTGCCAGCGCACTGGGGCGTTCAAGCCCAACTTGTGCACGCTTCCATTACTTTATCGACCGCCTCTGAGTGAGACAATGCAGCAGATCTGACTTCAAAATACAGCTGTTGTTTTTTTTTTTTTTTGGCTGCTTTCACTTTGCACCATGGCAGCTGCTGGAGCTCAGTTCCTGCCACATATGTTTCTTCTTCCTGTTGGCTCCAGATAATGTTTGATTATTATATATGTAAAGTAAGTAAATAATAATAACAGTAATAGAAATGCAGTCATCATCTGCACTGGAGAAAAGCAGCAGCCAGGTTCTGCAGGGCCAGCGTCAGCCATGTTTTTTTACTCACTATTATTTACAGGCATTGATCAGAGGGAGGAAGGGGGCGGACAGGGGCCTCGGAGCGGCGCGCAACGGAGCGACTGTCCGCGGATTTCTGCGGGGGAAAGGGGCCAGAAGCGTCCCAGACGTCCGCGCAGACACACCGGGCTCGTCCCTGGCTGTCTGCTGCCTTCCCCCCGCCCCTCCCCCTCGGCGGGAGAACGCAGCGAGCAAACCGAACGCTCCGTGTCTCTGTTGTTTACCTGCGGGGCCGAGGCGGCGAGCGGACAGGTGCGCGCTTCGGTCTCCGTCTTACCGTCGTTACCGGCTGCGGAACGAACCGGGGGGGTCGCAGCGGAGCCGTGAAGGGGCTTCTCGCCAACCCGCTGTCCGTCCACGGAGCCCCGTTTTCGACTTCACAGGAACCACACAGACTCCACGGACATCTCAGCGCCGAGAGTCAAGCGGGAAGCGACCGAACCGCGCACCGCCGCCTGGGCTCTTCACAATAAAAGCGCCTGGCATTAGACAGGATCATAAAAGTAAAACCAAAAATACATTACACTGACAAAACCACTGGGATAGCTTAAGAGAACATGCATTACATCCAATTCTAAATCCGACATTTCTAATATCAGGCCCAAATTCATCATTTTAATGATTATTGATGTCATTAACTTTATTATTATCGATAAATCAAATAAACTACTTAGGCTCTCCTCATCTGTAGTCACCCTGGTCTCAAAAATGTCCCGCCCACTACTCTATCTGATTGGTTACACATCAAAAGCAGCAGCCAATCAACCACGACAGCGATTGTTTACACAGAGAGACAGATGAGCACATTTGGAGATGTGCTTGATAGGTGAGTTATCAGTATTGTAAATATTATCAATCGATTTCTGATAAATTAAATAACCTATTTAGGCTCTCCTCATCTGTAGTCACCCTGGTCTCAAAAAATGTCCCGCCCACTACTCTATCTGATTGGTTACACACCAAAAGCAGCAGCCAATCAACCATGACGGTGATTGTTTACACAGAGAGACAGATGAGCACATTTGCAGATGTGTTTGATAGGTGAGATAGCAAATATCGTTGACCTTGTAAAACACACCACAGTCTTACACAATCACCATGTTACTAAAAATGCCAGAGTAATTCACTTGCTGGTGTCGGTGTAGTTACAAACATACTCTGCTGACTTTGCTAGGCTAAGGCTATTGCTAAGTCAGGCCAGCAGCTAACGCAATCTGAAGCACCATGGCATCTTTCTATAGTAATATTTACTATAACAATATTTTCTAACTGACAGACATGCCTCTCTAGCAGAGACACAACATGCAAAAACTGAACAAGAAACACAAGCCATCACCACAAATAAGGAAGTTGGCTACTATTAGCTATGTTGTATGTTCTATTAAAACCACTGGATAAATAGAAATGCTTAAATAAAACAATTAGCACTGCAGATATTTACTCAATAATGACCTAACTCTGACTGCACAACTATCTGGTTAGCTAACATTAGCTTGTGCAATGTGTAGCTAACATTCCCAGTCTAAAAACTATGATTTTTATTTGAAAATTTTGCACAAATACGAATTAGCTCCCGGTCTTTTCAGTTTTATTGCGCATTTGACATTTGCAGGTAATTCGCATGCTATATTTTTTATATTATAGATTTTCCTGCACCTTTGCACACTGCATACATTCGCTATACTGTATATTTTGCACATTACATATTAAAAAGTATTTATGTTATTACTTCACTCTAAGTTTAGAGTGCATTTTAGTACTTTCATAATTAGTTTTGGTGCCAGAAATGTTTTTCCTGCAGTAATTTTGTACAAAGGCCATTCATTTTTTAAATTATTTTTAATTTATATGATAGTTTAAGCTAATGTATTAAGTATGCATTGATTTCATTTCATAGTTGTTTTTTTTATCACTGTGGAATCTATTACAAATCTAACTAAAATAAAAGTAGCAGTCCTGGTTTATGAAACTGGATTCTAACAAAATAAAAAGTAAAAAAAATCCAGGCTTTTATTTTTCTTTCCTGTCTCACGTCCGGCCTTATTTCCGCCGCCTTGACGCTCCCCTGTCTCCGCCCGCCCTGCCGCTGCTGCTAAATACTGCAACCGAGAGCGAATACAAGGACAGCGACTGGCGCATTACGCTGTTTTTCCCTGCTCAATAGTGATCCGTCCTTCTGTTGAATGCGACAGTGGAGGAGACAGACAGTCAGACAGACAGACAGTCAGACAGACAGTTAATCAGTTAATAAAGTGAGTCCCGGTGAATTCTCTGTTCTGAGGCCCAAACGTCTGGTTTAGTTTCCTGTCAGCGCTCTGATGTTCCTCAGTAGACTTTATTATTCTCATTCTGCAGGACACAGTGGGACTACATTACCCATCAAACACTGCAAAACAAACATTACTGCAGGCATGAGCAAGTTTTCAAGTCTTGGCACCAAACATTTTGCACAGAACCTTTTATTTTGGTCGGTTAGGACAAAGAACATCATCCCCAGCCCTACGTCACCATGGTAACCACCCAGCTAGAATCTCTCGAAGACGTTCTGAAAAAGTTCTGCAGAGTTCTGGTGGTGTTTTCAGTGAGACGTTGGCTTTTTAGTTTCCAGGATGTTCTTTAAATGCAGGATAAAGGTTGTCTTAAGACGCCAATGTCGCCTTGAGGACGTCCTTCCATTGGTATCATGTAACGCTGTGGGAACGTTTCACGGAGACCCCAAAACATCCTGAGAACATTGCAGGCAAAATGTTCCACCGTCGTTAAAACGTCATGTTAGAGGAACGTTTTCTGTCCCCTGAGGTCTCGAGAGCATCTTGAAAATTTCGTCAACAACGTCCTCCAAACATCGTCTAGATGTAAAAACGTTCTGCCTCAGTTCACTTTTAACCTCACAGGAACATTATTTGAAACAATAAATATCCTTAAAACGTTATTTGAACTTTATAATCCTGTTTTCTATTGCACTGAACTGCAAATTAATTCCATCTTAACCGGACATTTTCTCTAATCTTCTGTCGAGACCTTAAGTCGGACATGTTTTCTTGGCTTCTAAAGGATTTCCTGTGTCGTTTCAATAAACCAACAGTGGCTTCTGATTCATTCATGAAACGACACAAACTTCCCACAAACCTCTCTGATACCCCTTTTCCACCAAGAAGAACCAGGTGCTAGTTCTGGTGCTTAGCTGGTTCTAATCTGGTTCCTCCTAAGAACCTGTTTGCTTTTCCATTGACAAGGAGCCAAGTCGGAGCCATTGGGTCACCGTAAAAACTCAGTACGTCGCTGCATATGTAGTCGTTTGTCCAACAACGCTCGCGATGTAGTGCCAGGAAGTACTGGTACCGCTTTTCCACCGAGCTGGTTCCAGGTCTAGTTCGGAGCCAGAGCCTGACTTAGCTCCAGTTCTTTGTGTTTCCACCACCTAAGCACCGACTCCAGGTTCTAAAAACTGGAGCTCAGCAAGCACCAACTCTTTGCTGGTCCAGAGCTAAGCACCGAGTACGTCAGGGGCTGGGGGCGGGGTTATGGTGACCAACCATCAACGGTGGAAAGGGACACACAAGCGCTAATTAGAGTCCTTGTTCTCCAGGACGTCCCTGGTCCCATCACACATGTATTGGAATGACTCCTGGAAGTTTAGCACAAACTGTTGACCTGAAATCCGCTACAGTTGTGTCCCACCAGTAGCGTGATCACGGATGTGTCCAGGCAACAGGAGGACCTCCGCCTCACAATCAGCCTTAAGACCATCTATAGAGATAAACATAGATATTATCATCAACTTACTGCTTTTGTTTAACTGCTATGTAATGGATGCTAGCGTAGTGGTTTTATGGTGACCCAATGGCTCCAACTTGACTCCTTGCCAATGGAAAAGCAAACAGGTTCTTAGGTGGAACCAGATTAGAACCAACTAAGCACCAGAACTAGGACCTGGTTCTTCTTGGTGTAGAAGAGGTATGGTTCTCCTCCTCTGACCACTGCTGTTTGAGTTTAGCATCCGTTTTCAACTGTTTTTTTAAACACAACAAAATGAAATACGAGTCGCACGTCAGTTTTAAAAAAAAAAAAAGACTGCTCCATGTTTCCACCGTTGATGGTTGGTCACCATAACCCCGCCCCCAGCCCCTGACGTACTCGGTGCTTAGCTCTGGACCAGCAAAGAGTTGGTGCTTGCTGAGCTCCAGTTTTTAGAACCTGGAGTCGGTGCTCAGGTGGTGGAAACACAAAGAACTGGAGCTAAGTCAGGCTCTGGCTCCGAACTAGACCTGGAACCAGCTCAGTGGAAAGGGGGCATCAGGTAACTTCAAAAACCAAACACATCCGTCCAGCTCCATGTGTTCATGGACATCTGGTATGTATAATTTGACATTTGTAGTGAAATTCTGTGGTACTGTTGCACACTTTTCCACACGTTTTCTTAAATTTATATTTATTGCATGAAAGTTTAGCAGATTCACAGCAACCCCTTGAGAACTTCCCCACTTTTAAATAATGAAATCACGTCCTTTCACATGAAGCGTTGCTGACAACATCGATGTGCGACCGTCTACATTCCTTTGAACTGCTGCATGATGGAAAGAAGGTGTTCGCTGCGTTTCTGGATGCTGCTCTGCTCTTCCTTCAGCCTCTCCTGTTCCTGCAACACCTCCTCCTGTGGAAACAAACATACCACCACACATTTAACATCAGTAAATCCTATTATAAAGTCTGCAACCCGAGCAGGACCAAGCCATTGCAATATTAAGTGCGATGAATTAAGTGGCACCATTTGGCCTTGTTGCTATTTTATCCTTAGCAGCTACTTACAGCATGAGTTCAAAACATGCCAGTAGTCCGAAAACCATTTGCCCCATTGACCACGAATGTAAAAGTCTTTGAGCTCATGCACCAGATGAACAATTTTCATTCAAGTAATCAGGTGCCATCTATAAATCTGAAATCTGTGCTGCGGTCAACAAACCATGGAGATAAAACAACTCTTTACATGCTATTTTTCTTTAATCCTCTGAACTTCAAGTAGTTTCTGGGTATTTTTCCTTCTATCACACCCAAAAGTTGAGTTTCTTCTTTGTTGTATTTCGCAAAAATTGAAAATGACTGGAATCAGTATGAACAGCATTTTTCCCCATAAGCCCACTGGTGTTTCCAAGACTTGGGGAAAATGGTGGTTCTGCATATTATAGATGTTATATTCCATCCATCCATCATCCATCCATCCATCCATCCATCATCCATCCATCCATCATCCATCCATCCATCATCCATCCATCATCCATCCATCCATCATCTATCCATCCATCCATCCATCCATCATCCATCCATCCATCATCTATCCATCCATCCA
>CM045460.1:28584108-28620153 GCA_024666655.1 Dascyllus trimaculatus
TCCACTGAGTTCTGGGTCTTCCCCATGTCTCCTCCCAGGCGGACGTGCTCGGAAAAACTCCAAAG
Source organism: Dascyllus trimaculatus (assembly GCA_024666655.1). Taxonomy (NCBI): domain Eukaryota; kingdom Metazoa; phylum Chordata; class Actinopteri; family Pomacentridae; genus Dascyllus; species Dascyllus trimaculatus. Next base: position 28,584,174 of record CM045460.1, read on the forward strand.
TAAGTCTCCCCGGAGGCATCCGGATCAGATGTCCAAACCACTTCAACTGGCTCCTTTAGACATGAAGGAGTAGCGGCGCTACCCCAAGCTCCCTCCGGACGTCCGAGCTCCTCACCCTACCTCTAAGGCTGAGCCCAGTAGATGTAGATGTTGTACTATTTACATGTTTACAACCGCTACCAGCTCTACTCTACACATCAACTCTAGAAAGATGTTTCGCCATGCTGAATGTACCTTCTAACGACTTCCTGACAACTTGGTCCTCTATACACTGTTTTTGATTAATGGGTGAAGTACGTCTTGTTTATCGATGAGCTTCTCTTGTCGTATCTTCTGTATTTGTGGAAACACTCACTGCAGTTCATCCTCATGGTCACAGCTGAGTTACCAATGGCTTGTTTATTGTACTCTGCCGAAACAGTTTCCTTCGGAATGAATAAAGTTGATCTTATCTTATCTACGTAGTTGTGCTGAGGAATGCAATCTTTTTTTTAGTTTTTTATCATTTTGGTTTGGTTTTCGATAAACTTTTGAAGGAAACGTGTAGAATAAAGTGGTTATTCTGATGAAATATAACAATCTTAAGCTTCAACTTGCCTTAGATTTTTCCTGATGGATCCCTGTCACTGGTGATAGGATCAACGAACAGTGGAAAGTTGAAAATCTGGCAATTCTGTATGCTGTTACAGTTTCTAGCTCACGTAAAAAGTGTAATTCTGACAATTCTTTAGAATGAAAACCTATTTAATCCCTCTGGTGGGGTTCAGTGGGTCAACATGAATGTTTTTTTGTGTTTACTGACTCGGAGTCTGCAGAGCTCCCTCCTTTCTCGGTCGTTCTCCTCGGCTCTCGCGCGAAGCCAAGCCTCATTCTGAGAGCGATGCCTGTCCAGCATCTCCTGCAGCTCCTTAAGCCCAAACATGCATGAACTTTATTTATTTGTGAATTCGTATATTGACTATAATGATGCTTTTCATGCCAACATGCTAGCATTAGCATTAGCATAAACTGAGGCGGCGGTAAACCTGTTGCTGTTGTTCTCTGTGAGCATCATGAGCTGCTTTCTCTCTCTGCAGAGCTGCAGCAGCTTTCGACAACTCGGACTTCTCTCTGGAAAACAGAAACTCAGCCGTTAAATAATCGGTACGAGGTGCGTAGCTGTGGAGATATTCAGAGAGTCAAGCCTGATGATGTCTTTGGATGTGTTTTCTGCTGAGGTTACCCATGCTGTCGACACATTCTTAGACAAAGGTCAATGAACATGGACATGTACCGATCCAGTTTCTGGAACTCCTGGTCCAGCAGGGTGAAGGCTGTCTGGATCATTTTCATGGCTTGATCTCGAACTGCACTGAAGTCTCTGTGGACAAACACCTGCAGCAGGAAATATAAGAAGATTCTTAGTGTATTAACTGGGGTTCCAAACTTCCCCTTTGACTCAGCTGCATGACCTTCGTGTATAAACTAATGTCATGTCCGTGTATGTTTCGCGTCACCTCTGCGTTGGCTGCAGCGTTCCTCGGCTGGTTGGACGGAGCCGAATCACTGAGCTCATAGCGGACGTTGGGAACCTTCGTGGGAGTGAAGCTGGTAACAGTCAAAACCAGAATGAAACCAGGGTGTCAGAACTGAGACTGCAGACTCAAACAGAGCATGACAACAGTCTGAAACTACGAAACAGAAACCCAGGTGTGTAGAGCAGCTGCTGACCTGTGGCTGACGCCCTGCAGGCCGAACTCTGACAGAATCTCCTTCATGACTGTGGAGATAAAGTGGGTTCAGTAGTTTTCGGTCTCCATCAATGAGTGTGATGCCATAAATAGCTTTGTGGTGAGAACCATTCTTGCGCACAAGAAAAGGAAATCAACCGACCAGTTTGTGACGATAAAGTGTTTTCAAGAAGTATCCAAACATCCACCTTGTGCACTTTGTTGTCTTGTAGATTTAATTTTGCCATTTTGTCCATTTGATCTACACCCAACAGCCCATGAAAGCAAAGATGAAAACATTTTCACGCAAGTTTATACACATTTATGAAAAGTCAAAAAGTGAAATCTGTCTTTCACAGACGTATTTCGACTCTGTTGTGGCTCCAGACTGCGGTCAGGTGCATCCTGTTTTCTTTAAATATCCTCAAGATGCATCACTCGAGTGCATCCGTGACAACATGAATGAACTGGACGTAGTTTAGAAAGACACAAGGTACAAAACGAAGCCTAAGGCTTTCAGTTTTCCAAGGAGCACAGTGGAAGAAATGTAGAACCACCGGGACTCTTCCTTGAGTCAGTCCAAACTAACCAACCAAGTCTTCAATCAGGGACATGACTGAGAACCCAATGGTCTCTTAAAAGGTCTTCATTGTAGAACAGCCAGATAGCAACTCTTGAAATACTCAAATAGGCAGACGACATCCCATGTGGAGTTTGTCAAACTGTATTTAATATCTTTGAACGCCAGGAACTGCTCATCACCTGCTAATACCCGCTAATGCTGCCACCACCATGCTTCTACACTGAGGCATGGCGGTGGCAGCATCATGCCATCAGAGTATTGTGGCAGAGACAGGGAGAATAAATTCAGCCAAGTACAGAGAGGTTCTTGATAAAAACTTGCTCTGTGGTGCAGATATCTCACACTGAGTGCCGAAGTAAACAGCCAGGACAACACTGGAACGGCTTCAAGACAAGATTTGGACCGTCTCTGACTGGTCCTACCAAAGCACAGATCTAAACCACGTAGAACATCGGTATAGAAACATGAAGGTGGCAGTTCAAAAACTCTTCCCCTCCAATCTGATGGAGCTTGAGAGGATCTATAAGGTAGAATGATATGAGCTAAAGCCTAAACCCAGGGGTGCAAAGCCTGTAGAGACTAACCCAGGAAGTCCTAAGCTGTAACTGTAGGGGTTAAAGGTATGTATACTTTTGCAAATGAGATATTCCAGTTAAGTTTATGCGTTTTAGATCAAATGTTCAACACAGTAAAGTGTGCAAATGGTGAAGGTGTCTGGATACTTTCTGAATCCACTGAATTTCATGGTCCTTTCCTGTTGCCTGGAGGATGAACCCTTTATTTTCCTCTAGCACCACCTTCAGGACAAGCTTGGCTCCACCACTGCTAAAGCTCTACAGACAGCATGCCTCTGTAAATTTAGAATTAAATAACGTGTGTCCTGTACCTGGTTGTCTCTCTGAGGGGTTAATGAGTTTCATCACCTTCAGGTCATTAAAGTCCTGCTCTTCATTCTTTCCTCCAAACACGTAAAGCTGTCAACCAAACAAACATGAAGTATATGATCTACAACAAGGCGTAAACACCGACTAATCAATCAAACGTCCGGCTGGATGCTCACGTGGCTGTGGAGGATGAAGGCGGTGTGCCCATGCCGACGGGTCGGAGGAATCCCGACGTACAGAGGAACCTTCCACTTCATCTTCGCTGCAAAGACACAGCGCCGAATATGAAATAAGTACCATAGGTCGGTTTTAACTGTGAATCTGCAGCATCTCACTCACCAATACTGAGTTTATGGATTTCATTGAATGTCATCGCTGTTCCATCCTCATCCATGCTTTTGCCGCCAAACAGGTAGATGTCCTACATAAGGGATTTATAAAGGAGAATATTCAGTATAACGACAAGAACACCAAAGAAATACTCCCTACAAGACATAATATTGTCATCAGAACTACCCATATACAATAAAATATGCTGTGGGTTTCATTTAATATTGTTTAAAGTCATTAATTGCAGCATTTAACTGTTAAATAATAAACATATACCCTTTGGCCATGTTCCTGTTGATGCGTCCTGTTAGTTTTTTCGCATGGTTGAGGCAATAATAAGACTTTATTTGCTCTTTTCTTATGGTTGGGATGAAAAAAATAACTTTAAACTAAGCTTTTTAATAACAGCACAGTGTTTGTGGAACTGATAAAGCTGACGAATGTGCAGCATCATCGAAATAAACCACACATGAGACTGTTTTCTGATTTGTTTCCACAAGCAGCTTGGTTGCATTTCACCTCTAGCAGCATTCAGGACAAGGTGCAAGGCGGGGAGGAGGTTGGGGTGGATGGATGGGTCCAAAAGATGCCAGACAGACTTTTCAAACCAAATTTTACTTTTGGCTACTCCCCAATCTTAACCAGCTCTTCATTATTGTAATCATGACATCAGGAGTCCTCTATTCAATCCCAATACCTGATGTTTCCCTACATTGAAGCTGTGTTTGTGCCTAAATCTAACTAAACAGAGGTGAGAAGAAGCCTCAAGTTGGGCAGCTATTTCAGGAAATGCTTGTATGGGTCGTATCAGAAGGTTGTGGTTGTTCAGGTCAGAGAACTTGCTGGATAAATACACCCAGCTAGAAAAGCCCTCATAGAGCTCATACCTCCACCAAAGAGCTTCAGTCCTCCCCCAACACAATCTCCCAATTCACATATTTTGTATGGAACGTTACAGATACAAATGTAATTACATACAGTTCAAATGTCCTACCAACAATGCGGCCTTCACCCCATCCGACCTAATGAACAGGCGCGGCCTCTAGCGCAGCAGCTCCTAACAGCCTCCCAGCTTCTTAGACAACCGGAGATAAGAATGCCGGCCCAACCGTTCGTATGTCTCTCAGGAAGGAAAGAGAACTCCGTCACTGTCGCTGTCTGTCGCATGAAGCCCCAAAAACAAGAGTGCCCTCTGGTGGCTTTTAGAGTAAACCAAACTTAATTGTCCACCTGGTTATCCATCTATTGGCTATACGGACTATGTCCTGTATGGAGGCCACATGTACTTATGTCTTAGTGGTTTGTGGGTCGCTGGTTCGAGTCCCCGGACTGGTAAGAGGTTGAGATGGGATGGGAAAGTAAGAGCGACCACTTGTCCCAGTCACCACCACGTTGGGCCCTTGAGCAAGGCCCTTAACCCCTGACTGCTCCTAGCATGTATAGTTAAAGTTGACTATGAATAGGATGGGTCAAATGCAGAGAAGGAATTTCCCCAAGGAGGTAAATAAAGGTTAGATTATTGTTATTGTCTTACACCTGTTTGCTGTTACACTCATGTATTACCAGTTCAGTCGTCCAGTTTACTGATGCGTAACGTGTTTGTACCTTGTCATGGTGGGCAGTCAGTGTTTGTCCGCTGCAGGCTGCTGGCGATTCTCCTTTAACCTCCCACTTCTGCCACAACAGGCTCTCTGGAAACCAGGAAAAACAAAACCCAGAGGTCAGAGGTCGGGTTAATCGATAGCTTATGGAAATCAGAAGTCAGAACTGTCGGAGTTTGTTGACTGAGAACATGAACTTGTCTTTTACTGTGTTAAACCTTTGATTTATTGTACCAGCTACACCTGTTTACTTATGTTTTATTCATTTTTTATTAATATTTATTATCCTGTTTGGTACCTTGACATTTTTATACCTTCTACAGGTGTTTATTTGTACAGACATGTTCATGCAGAGCCGCCCCAATGTGGCGCCCTAGGCTAGATTTAAAATGGCGCCCCCTCCATCGGCGATTTACATACAAAGGAAGTTGAATGTAAAAAGGGTGAAATTCACTGCAAATATCTGCAAAAAATTGTATTTTTTTTTTTAGCAAATTGAAGTTCAAAGGAACAAATTACTATTTCTTAAATACAGATTTTTGATGTAGACATTATTTACAATTTGGGCCTCTTTTTTGTTTTTTTCATTATATGTCAAATTCGACATTTTCTATGATTTTACTAGATGTTTTCTGTAATTTACCAAACCAAGAAAAATCTGAAAAATAGCAGTTAAAAAACGATATTTTTAAACCTGTAATATACATCTCTTGTTCTTTCAAATACAAGCAAGTAATGGTACAATATTCACATTTTTAGCTGATTTAAATTTAGTAAAACTTTGTGATTTAATGGTCAGACACTGTAAAAACATAAAACAAACCAAAAAAAAATGACATTTTTTTCCGATTTTTGGCCTGTTTTTATTGTTAGCATGTAAACTAATACCTTTTTCTGTTTTTTCTAGTTATTATCTGTAAATAACAGAGCAACGAAAATATAAAAAATACCAGTAAATAGTCAAAAACTTTCAAAAAACATGCAATATTTACAGTTTATGTGGAAGGCAGAAGAAGATTTCCTAAGCTGTAGTCTTACGTTATGTGGAAGAACAGCGGTTTCGTGAACGAATACAGGGGTCCCTCGTCTATCAGGGGCGTTACCTTATATTTATTTTATTATTTATATATATTCTAAGGTTTTATAAACCCTCCCCACGCTTGGGTTCGGTGCCAGAAGCCTCAGAAGGCGCAGAACGTTTGGGCGACATCGTAGGGCTTGGAATAAATTCAGTTCTTTACGAAAGTTTCACACTTTCAGACGTCCATGTAAAACGGACAAGGCCAGATGCTGAACGCTGCTGTACACGGGAGACGGAGGAGACGGAGGAGGCTGATGCTACGGTCGCTGAGCCAATCAGACCCCAGGATGCAGAACACAGCGCTCTGATTGGTCGCCTCCCATCCATCAGCCAATAGCGTGCCATTACCATCTCACGTGGGCAAACTAGCTCAAGAGGAAGCTAAGTTTTCCATACATGCTAGTCTTTGTCTGCTAATCTGCTGCACGCTACGTGTTTTATTTCCATTTAATATTCTTCTTGCGGGACGACTGAGTTCAGAGCTGAACTAAAGCAGCGTTTACCTGTACTGAGAACATAAACGTCTTTGCAGAAGTCGCCTCCTGGTCCATAACCTCCGAACATGAACACCTGATCGCCGACCAGAGCAAAACTCTGACCCCAGCTACACGGAGACGGGAAGCAAAGGAGATAATCGTCAGATCATCCCAGTAAATCCGTTTTTACTGACGCTGTGTCAGAGAGGAAAGACTCTCACAGTGCAGGAGGCGGCGATCCGTTGGTCTTCACCGGCGTCCAGGTAGAAGACACTGAAACAAACAGGACGGAGGATGTTTTCTGTCTCTGTAGGCTGAGGTTCGTAGAGGTGAAAGAACAGTTTGTGTTGGTCTTTGTCGTACCCGTGTTGAAGACCATGAGGTCGTCCGTCGGACTCCCCTCCAGGACGCCTCCGTAGACGTAGATGTTGTCTCCGACGGCCACGGAGCTGTTCCTGAGAGCTCTGAGGGCCAAACCTCCGGTCGCCAGACACTCCCAGGTCAGAGACACTGTCGGGAAATGGGAACACCGTCGCCGCTGAGTTCGGTGCTCAGAAAAGAAAACCAGAACTCGCACAAACCAGCCTGAAGATGCTCCTCTAACATCCTCACCTATGTCAAAGCTGTAGACTCCTGGGAGACACTGGGTGGCATTCGGACTGGAAGCTCCTCCAAACAGATACAGGCTTCCTTTAACCACACTAGAGAAATATTACATCATATAAAAGGACATTATTTCCATAGTATATCGTTGGAGATCTACTTTGAAAGTCCAGAACTCTCCTTGGACCAGACGACCTACTAATATTTTAGCTTTTGTGCTGCAACTTGTCAAACCTGCTCAATCAGTTGTGAAAGTCCAATAAAAATAACTTTATTTTCATTTCTGTGATCAAGTATTTCAAATTAAAAGTGTTCTACATGTTTAGTTTTGTATTATTGAGACATGCAGCGACATGTAGTTCAGAAAACATCTCTACCTGACTTCTGGTTATCAGATTTTTTAGTTAGTATGAGCTCAGAGATGGAACATTCATCATGATGTGAAGCACGGTGGTGGCAGCATCATGGTGTAAACTAGCTTGTAGCTCCTTCAAAGGAGCCGTACGTGTCCAATATTCCAGATTCTGAATCAATGATCATAAATAACAGTGGAAATCTCGGGTTTTTATCTTCAATGGTTCCTGAGATGTTGTCGTTCAAACAGCCTCAAATTTCAATCTGAGGAAAAACCTGCTGAAAGTGGGTCGACGGGCGATTTAAAAACACAAAATCACATTCAGATTTCACAAATATCTTAATGCTGTAATAATTTCAGGCAAATCAGAGATGCTAGAGCAGAAATTGCTCTAAAAATTAGATGTTTTAAGATGGAATAACCCTATTATGGATCCTGCTGCTGTCCGATGCTGCAGATGTTTAATAAACTCAGTGGAAATAGTTCTAAACAGCTGGAAGCAACGAACTGAGCTTTGGCTTCTGTTAACGCAGTGCTTCTTAATTATTTTCTGTTACGCCACCCCTAGGAAGAAGAAAACATTTCACGCTCCCCCCCGACTCTCCGCCGCAACTATAAATAGTGTCATTTGTCTATTAAATTGTTATCAGTACACCTCTGAATAACACTGTATCCTTATTAGCATTAAAGAATACAAAAAAAGAAAGAAATATAGGTCAACTTACAACAAAGAATAACTTTATTAACATTGTTTTGTCGGCTGCCAACATTTTTAGACACTGTAAACACTAAGGCTGGTCCCGAATATTCAAATATCCGAATATTCGTTTGTTGTGGTGGCATTCGGATAATAACTTTGATATTCGAATAGTTGTGTGCGCTGTTGCCGAGCGCCGCTGAATGATGCCAAGTGCTGCCGAGCGCCGCCGAGTGCCGCCGTGGCTCTAGTACACGCTCCGGTGTCACCCCTCCTCTCGGCCGATACTGCGGCACGAACCAAATATTTGAATATTCGCCGATTATTGGATCCAAATATCCGAATATTCGTTTGTTGTGGTGGTATTCGGATAATAATTTTGATATTCGAATAGTTGTGTGCGCCGCTGAGTGCCGCCGAGCGCTGCCGAGGCTCTAGAACGCCGCCGTGATTCTAGTACACTGACCTGCCAACTCCAGTGTCACCCCTCCTCTCGGCCGACACCACGGCACGAACCAAATATTCGAATATTCGCCGATTACTGGATCCGAATATCCGGAGCACAGATACTGCGATTCGGACCAGCCCTTGTAAACACACCGGTCTTTCCTTGTCTCCCACCGTAGTCACAGTGAAGCCAAGCGCTACATTCGCTTCATCATATTTCCTTGTCTTAGCTTTCGGGAGACTTTTGTTTGTCTCGTCATCTCCGTCTCTCTCCGCCTTTCTTTCCATCCCTGTTAAATATTTTTCCATGGTGTCTCTTGAGGGTTTGTTCGCCGCACTTCATATCTCCTGCTCGGTGCTAAAAAACCCCATACACCATAGAGCTAACACTCCCTGCGCACACTCTGACAAGGAGAGCGCCACTGCCCCCTACTGTAGTGGAGGTGTAATTACACTTTATTCTAGTACGGCAAAAAAAAGCATGTTCCCCGGGATCACACCGTCCGCCCCGCTATTTGAGAAGCACTGCGTTAACGTCTTGTGAGAAAACAAACTTGCATGACACTCAGTATAGATGAGTACCATTAATCCAAGCTTCCAGTGTCTGTTTCCATTGCAGTAAGGCTTTTATTGTTGTGGATATTGTAGTTTGTCGCCTAATAGATGTGAAATTGTGGAGCAGAGTGAACGGGAAAGACGTCTCTGTGAGGTTTGTGGACCAATATTGATGCTGAAATGTAGAAAGATCTTCCATCTTTTCAGAATCTAACTTTCTACAGGGAGTAAATATGTAAAACTACACGTTATGTTCTCTGGAAAGTAATGAATAAAGTGTCTTACATAACTTTTATCAACTCAAACGTTAGCTAGCCCAGCCGATCCCAGTTCGGTTCCCAGATCTGACGTCCTTCATGTGAGACTGATTTAAACTTCAGGCCTGCAAGCTTGCAACTTTCTCATTTGATTAAACGTGTTAAATGTTTCATGCAATATTATGTAAAGCACTCTGAGCTGCATTTTACACGTGCAACGAGCTCCATATGCTATGCAAATGACCCGACATGAAATAACTGGACGTAATTAAAGACGACAGTGACGTGATGCAAAGTAAGAAACCGGAGACTAATCTCTTTGTAGTTTATAGTCTTATGAAAGCTGGTGGAGTTTGTCTGAACTCAAAATATAAAATATAAATACGCTATAAGGATGAATAATTGAAGCTGAGTCGGTGCAGGTTTACCACAGAGTGTGTCCTTCTCTGGCCGATGGAACGTCTCCGCTCTGAGGAATCTCCTCCCACGTTACATCATCAGGAGTAACTACAAACAACAACAACAACAACAACATCACGCTGAATTATTTATTCCTTTCAGTCGCAGCGAAGCTATTATATAATCGAAGCCCAACCGAGTAGAACCAGAGAAAGGAATCAAGAAAACAAAGCTGCACATTCTAAAATTCGAACTCTTGAAACGCAAAGACTGATATAAGTGTATTTACATGACCTTTAGATGAAGCTTAAAGATCCTCAGATCAATTTTCTTTACTTTTTTTTGTGCCTACATGGAGTTCTTATGTGAGGAGACACACATTTTGGGTGAAATAAGACGTCAAAACCACACTGAAGCTGTAGCGTACCAATCAAAAGCACAAAGAAACCCATCCTGTGGTCAAAAAGCCCACAGGGTAATTTAAACATCTGTCAGGACTCCGGTACCATCTGGTAGCCTTTTAATCCGCACCTGTTAGCATGTAGAAGTCATTGAAGTAAACCCGACTGTCCTCCTAAATAAAGAAGAAGAGACAGATTAGGAGATATTCCGTGTTTCAGTCGTGTCCGAAAAAGGAAAAAGAGACTGAAGCGAACCTCTTGGTTGATTCTTGAGGCTCCTCCGAAAAGAAAGGCAACGTTTCCCGCCACAGCTAAAGCGTGGCCGTGTCTGGGAAGTCAGAAAAACACAGAAGAAGAGGTCAAAGACACAAAAAAGGTCATCTTATCCAGTTTCTAACCAGTGTTACTCCAACACTGTGCAACCAAACAATCAAACATGTAGTGTTGAGGTGGCAAAAATACAAAATTGAGCAAACCGGCAAAAGAATATTTACTTAGCTTACATTAGCAACTGGAAGATAATGGTTTTACTAGTGAAGCACTCCTCAGTTCATCCCACAACACCAGTTCTGCCTACCTAAAGTAGCCGACAAGGTAGCCTTATTTCACACCCAACTCCAAGCCAGTGAGTTGGGCTTCTTACCGATTTAAAGTTTGGCAACAAGTTGAGATGGTTTTGGTCGAAAGATCGCTAATCGTTCGACGGTAACATCGGAGGAAACCAGCCACCAGATGGTTCCATTAGTTTTTTTTACCCCACTGCCCAGATTGGACGACCAATTTGCCTCCACTGTTTGTTTAAGCTAATGCTCCTTTACGCTCAAGTGATGAGTTCGCCCTCTAGTGGCCAAAGCAGGTATAGCCGGTGCAAAAGATGAAGTCATGTGGCATTGGTCCATGTTGGGAGGAGGTTGGGGTGGATGGAAGGGTCGACAAAACGCTGAACTTTAACGAGAAAGATCAAACAACATGTTTCATAGCCTTCACTGCCTGTTTACTGTTGTAACCATGGCAACAAATGACCTCTAGGCTTCACAAAGTTCACTCGGTGCCAATGAAAACGCAACATTCGAGTTTACCTTAATGTCCCATAAATTCAATACGGTTTTGTCGAAGAACGACGCAACAACAGGCTGAAGAACATCATCAATGTAACGGCGGGGAGTCAGTTCTGTGGTTCCCAGAGATGCCAACCAACACCACAACACTGGTACCAACCCAGTGATCGATGTGTGCAACCTTCAGCGCGACGTTCACCACAAACGGTCACATCCATCAGCTCTTGACCGACAAAATCGCGACTCTTCTGAGAACACAGCACCTAACCCGCTGTCTGGTGATTAGATGGTGATTCTGGTGATGTTGGGTTGTCCGGACGACCACTTGGCTTGGTCTACGTGGATCAAGGGTTACAACCCGTAAGGTGCCTCCACACGGTATTGGTATGTTTGCATAAGCACTCAATATACAGGTTTGAAGCAACCATGGTCACGTCAAGATGTGGTTCATCCTCCACCTGCTGATGCAATCAAGTTTGCTCCTCTGGGTCGTATCTGAAACTGGCTAAATGAGGGTTTAGGTTGGAGATTAAACAGTTTGACTCACCTTGGACTTGGAGATTCTCCCCTTATTCCCTTCTCCAGCCAGTGACCGCTGGCTAAAGCCATCCTTACATCTGCCGTCGGTCTCTTCTACACACACAAACACATAGAATCATACCATTTAAATAGTCCTGGAGTCATTGGAGGACGAGTAGTAAGAATAAAGGCAGCATTTGAGTTGGCTTGTCTCTTCTCATCCAGTTTTTTTCATGTTTTGATCAAGTTTTCGAAGACCCCGTCCAATTAAAATCAAGTTTTTCGCCTTGTTAACGCGTCCAGATGGTGTTTTCTGAATGCTAGATGACATATCTTGAGCGAAATGGCAAAACAAAAAACAAACTTGGACCTTCGGGGTTTCACACATAACAGAGGAACCAATCCTGTCAACCTGCAGGATGGGAACGTCTGCATTAACATCCTTCCTTAGAATTAATTTCCGGTTTAAACACCAACATCCCAACTTGTTGTTAGCGTGGAGTGTTGTAGGTGAGCTGGTGTGCTCAAGATGCATCGAGTTATAGTGGAGAAAGATGCTTTGACTGCATTGTAAATAAGCCAGAGCTACATCGAAGCCATTTTAAGGTATGGAGGGATCATGTTCATGGAAGAAAGCTCAACAAAACGCAACTTTAATGCACAGAGATGAGTTTTAGGGGTTTAATCAACACCTAAATAGATGATTTTCTCTTGCCAATTTGCAAAACGATGACAGCTATCAACCCCTTTGATGCTGTTTCACCTCTAGGTGGTGCTACAGCAGCATGAGACAATCAAATTCCCATCAAACTAATATAAACGACAGCACGGCCACGTTGGAGATGTTGTAGCTCCATTCACGAAAACAGGCTGAACCCTACCTGTGGAGGTTCGTGTCTGTCAGGTGAGTTGACGTCTTGGTTTTCCGGTCGCGTCGTTGTTTTACTGAATCCGCATGAAGCCGCGGGTGAGTCGTCTCGGTTCACACAGGAGTCCTCTGAGTCTCAGCTTACAGGTGAGATACGCTTCCCTCTGCAGGTACGCTGTCGCCCGGCAACGGACTGTCAGTACCGGCTGCTGTTGTCGCTGCTGAGACAGAAGACTAGAGAACTAAACGAAGCCACATCATCATCATTTCCCTGTACAGGATCAGATGTTGCGTTGTAGACATGATAAAGAACATAAACTCTGCATTTCAGAGCCAAACTGTGATGCTTTTACGTCACCATTCTTTACTAACATGTAGTTTTTGATCATTATTACCTACTCGGTTGTATTTATTCATCAGAAATACATCATCTTTAACAATTCATCATAGCTTTCTTATAATTTCCTTACTGGGTGGAGCAGAAATGACCCACTCCCCTCAGTTATTATGGGATAATCTGACATCCTTCACTGTTACATGTGTGTTTATTTGAGCCTGAGTGCAGCTTATGAACCTCAGATCGGTTTAAATCCAACACTGAGAAGCTGCACCGCTGATTGAAAATGAACAGAAAACCCAGGTGTGCAGTTTTAAGCCGTGACAGACAGATAGAGACAAACTCACAGAGGAAACAGAGGAAATGTTGTCAGTCACAGCCTTGTAGTTTTTTATACTTTACTTGCAGGATTTGATCTTAAAAGTAGAAGAACTTCGTGTAATTTTTTGGGGTTCCTCACTATTGCCGCTGTGGACATGAGGAACCCTTCAGAAAGGTCCTTCAAAGAACCCTTTAGTAGAATTATTGGGTCCATTAACATAAGACAAAATAGTAGACAGAAAGATCCCAGTTAGCCCAAACGGAACAAAACCAGCCTCTAAAATGTGCATTAATGTCTTCAATATTGTTCAAAATTGTTCCATGATTTATTTCCAAAAACAAACTACAACCTAAAATAATTCCTCTGTAGGTTTGTCATGTTCCTCAACATGTTCCTGATTGGTTGGTGTTGTTTCCATGTGGTGGGGTGCATTGACAGTGATGTTTGGGGTTTCCATTAGCATGAGGGAGTGTGTTTGTTGTGGGACGATGTTTATTTGGGCGTCTAAGTCTCATCAAGGTTTTCCATCAGAACACCACATAGTACCAATATGATCAGTGATATTCACCTCACCTGTCAGTGGTCATAGTGTTGGGGCTGATCGGTGGATGATCCTGTGCAAATAATCTGCAATCTCAGTTGTGTTTGGGGTATTTTCTGCTGGATTACGTTTGCAGCAAATCAAAAACACAAATCACATCTCCAATCAATGTATCTTTACTGGGTATTTTGGTCCTTTTCAGCCAACCAATCACATATTAGATGGACTTGTCACCATGGTAACCCAGAAAATTGGGGAGACGCTTCAGACATGTACCAAAAGATAATAATAATAATGCACTGGTTTTATACAGCGCTTTTCTAGACACTCAAAGACCCTTTACATTGCAGTATTCATTCACTCCATACTCCATGGTGCTAAGCTACATATGTAACCTCACATATGTACCACCCACTCTCTCACTGCATCCACCCAGGCTTCCTGGTGTTCCCTCACGGTCTCCCATCCAGGTACTGACCAGGCCCAACCCCGCTTAGCTTCCCAGATCTGACGGGATCGGGCGTCCACAAGGCGCTATGAGTCGTACTTTAACCCAAACCGTGATATTTTCCATTTTAAACTGCTCATATTGGTTTAAAATATTACTTCAAATGGGAACTTAAAGTTGTACATACTATACAATGTAAGAGTCAGTCTAAAACAATAAAACTGTCTTACACAGCAGAAGAAAACATCTCTAATAGAACATACAACTGTAAATATAGACAAATCTAGTTAGTAGTGATATTGATGAGCCTGATAACATATAAATTCACAGTTTTATAAGTTCCATCCATCCATCTGTCCATTTTCTTCCATTTATCCGTGGTCGGGTCGCAGAGGCAGCAGACAACGCTTTCCAGATCTTCCTGGGGGATCCCGAGGCGTTACCAGGCCAGATGAGATACATAATCCCTCCAGCGGGTTCTGGGTCTACCTCAGGGTCTCCTCCCAGGCTCGGAAAACCTCCAAAGGAAGTCTCCCTGGAGGCATCCGGATCAGATGTCCAAACCACCTCAACTGGCTCCTTTCGACGTGAAGGAGCAGCGACTCTACTCCGAATGTCCGATCTCCTCGTCCTATCTCCAAGGCTGAGCCCAGTAGATGTAGATGTTGTACTATTTACATGTTTACAACCGCTACCAACTCAACCGTCCAGCCACCCCGAGGAGGAAGCTCATTTCGGCCGCCTGTACCCCCGATCTGGTTCTTTCAGTCACTACCCAGAGCTCATGACCGTAGGCGAGGGTTGGAACATAGATGGACTGTAAATCTTCACCACGACAGTCCGGTACAACACCAACATTAGCACCAAGCCTCCTGTCCATCTCACGCTCCATTTTCCCATCACTCCTGAACAAGATCCCGAGATACTTGAACTCCTTCGCTTGGGGAAGCAACGCAACTCCCCCCAACCTCTAATACTATAATTGGCCACAACAGAAAGGCCACTATGGTTCCAGTTGACCTGTAGTAGTAGGTTTAGACACTCTGGTTGACTTAACTAGTCGATAACCGGCTTCATTTATCCCAACTGCGGTTAGTCAGGTTTAGTTAAGCCAGATAACGGAAGGAAATCCTGGATTTGTTGAACTTGCTTTGCATGACAGGCCCCAGAACAATGGAGGTTTGTTATGGCAACGTTAAAGATGGCGCTTGTTGGTTTTTAGAAGTATCTACCTCAGACTGGTATGGTAAATGTCCTTTCTTGCAGTCGGAACTCACTCAAGGGTTCAAATGTTGTTTTAAGTGCAGAAGGAAACGGAAACATCAACTGCTCTTAAGGGTTGGAAGCTCTGAGATGCAGTTTGTTTTCCAGCAATGCAGCCTCGTTGTAGCGTAGATAAGCAAAAGCTGTGATGCCTTCGTCTCTGCTGACACTGTCTCACGTCGGGTTCCTTCATTTCTGCCTTCATACGTCCATGTTTGTTGTTATTCTCATTACTGGGGGCATTATGGCACCAAAAAGGTCCAACATGGACAGAACCCAGACTCCTGCCTCCTCCTGAGTGACCATAAGAGGAAGCAAATGTGACATCCTCCTCCTCCTCCTCCCAACTCTGATCGTCTTCATGCTGACAGGATTCCAAAATAAAACAACATCATCGTCTGACTCTCTCCTGATTGATGATGTAAGTTGTCACGTTTTCCCGCCGTCACCACTCTCCCCCCTTTTTTTTCTGTCATGTTTTATTCATGCACACACACACGCACACACATGACCAACCACAGTTATTGACACGTGATGCGTCGTCTATTCACCCCCATCTGCCACTGTCAAAACTACTGAGATGCGGCTTCACTTTCAAAATAAAGCACACATGTTTTCCAATTCATAAACAAAATATTTTAAGACTGATTTAGAACATATTTATTAAGATAAATAATATATTTAAATGGGGTTCTTAATTTGAATTATAAAATTAAAGCTTATTTTCCATTTTTTTCATGTGTTATTTTCAAATTCATTACTTTTATTGTGAAGGCAGGATACTGTTGTTGTTTCCGTCTAACTTGACGCGTCGTGCTGCTCCATCAGGCTGCTGTCAGATTCATTCTTCTTCCTGTCACTTTATTATTTACTGTTGTTTTCGTTTTCATGGTTGTCAAATCAAACGTCCCCAGTCCGGTTCTGGTTCCTGTGCCTGCTCTGACCCGTGTCAGTCCGGCTCACACTGGGTCCAGGTCTTTAAAAACCTTTACCGGACTGAACCGGACCAGCTGCCTCTGTCAAGTTTAGCTGATGGAAGGGGAAGTAGAACAATGTGACTTTCAAAATAATTGAAAATGCGAACATGTAAAAATAAGAACAGATTAACATTTTCAGGGTAATAGGCTGTAAGAACTGATCTAGAAATGGTTTATTTTTACTTTTAATGATAATACACGCTGATATTATCTAAACGGATTCTCTGCATGATTTAAAAGTCCCATATTGTGCCCCTTTCAGCAAATTATTGTAGGTTTCAAATGTCCCAACAGGGCGTCTTTCAGTGTCTCAACTCAAAACACTGCATAGATGATTTATTTCACCATGGCTGGTTTTAGTCCCATTCTAAACAGTCATGCACTAATGTCTGTAGCTTCAAGTGCAGCTGAATTGCTTCTGGCCCCGCCCCCTTCAGGAAGAAGACTCTCTCTGTGAAGTAAAACAACTGACCATGGCAGCTGACAAGGCGTAAATGAGTGTGTCAGATTCTATCGCATGTAACTTTCTCTTTTAGTAATCATTTTACGTGGAAATGTAATCAAACTGTTTTCTTTTACTGATGAATTTGGTTTGAACTTTCTAAAATAAATAAATGAAAAAACAGAGCTAATTTTTTTTTCAACGATTCACATAAATTTTTCAGCTGTGTTGTTGTATTTTCATTGTTCTGTTCATTGAAATGTTTTCAATATTAAAAATATAATCTAATATATTATATGATAATATAATAATTTTCTAAGTAGCACCTATAAAAGAGTGATCTCAAGACATTTTGTGTTTAAGGTACAATCATTAGATTTGGGTTTGAATATTTGTTTTCTTTGGTATATTTCTTATTAATTCAAGACTGGACTATTGCAATGCACTGTATGTTGGCGTCTCTCAATTTGCACTTAGTCGCCTCCAACTTGTGCAAAATGCTGCGGCCCGGTTTTTATCAAACACTAAGAGACGAGAGCACATTGCTCCTGTTCTTAACTCTCGTCACTGGCTTCCAGTTCATTTTAGGATTGACTTTAAACTTTTAATGTTTGTTTTTAAAGCTCTGAATAGCTTGGCCCCTTCTTATTTATCAGAGCTTTTAACTGAACATTGAGGTCATCAAACCAACTTTTATTGGAAGCGCCCAGGTCAAGATACAAACACTGGGGTGATCGAGCTTTTGCAGTTGCGGCACCGAGGCTCTGGAACAAGCTTCCTGCAGAAATACGTCTCATCTCTGACCTGGGCCTTTTTAAATCTAAACTGAAAACATACTTATTTAGTATGGCTTTTAATACCTAGTAGCTGGTGACACTTTTATTTTATTCTATTCTATTTTATTTTATTGCTTTTATTCTTGTTATTGTTAATGTTTTTACTTATTGGTTTTATTGTTTTTATTTGTTATTGTTTTTATTTGTTATCTATTGTAAACCACTTTGGTTCACCTGTGGGTGGTTGTAGAGGGCTATATAAGTAAAGCACATTTACATTTACATTTAAATATTGTAGCTAGGGTAATTATTTAGGGTTTAGGATTAGTGTTTATATAAATATATCCTGCTTCCATCTAACTTGTCTTTATAATTATTTTTTAAACTTTTCTAGAATAAACATATTTATTGCATTGTTCATTTTTAACAACATTCACTATATCTGTATTATGTGTCTGTAAATGGTTAATAAAATCGTGAAACCTGCGAAGTCTTTGGTGGTGTTGCGGATTTGCACTTTTACTCTGAAAAGACGAACCGGAAGAGCGCTCCTGCTTTCGTCTACCTTGACGTCTTCTCGCTCGGCGGCTCGCTGCTGAACCTGTCGGCGGATCTTACCGGAGACTCTGGGGGATATTTACCGGTCGCCGTCTCTGTTTTCTCCCGTTATCAACCGTCAGCTCGGTTTTTAGCCTCTTCGGGGCTACTCAAGGAGGCATCCTGGAAGCACCCGGAGAACCGCGGATATCTACGCGGCATGGATGCTTCGTGACCCGCGGCAGGTGCGAGGAGATGGCCGGGGAGCCGCCGGCGGCCGCGGCTGGTCGGGTGGTTCTGGTCAAGAAGATCATCATGAAGGACGGAGCTGCGGTGGGTGGAAGACCCGCCATTTTAATTCATGTTTACTGCTGCTTTACCGACGTGGTGCTTTAATTCAGGAGGGTTTAGCTGCTGGGAACAAACAGAACATCGAGGGAACGTTGAGGGAACGTTCCCTAAAGGTTCCCTGATGGTTAGATGATGTTGGATCTTATAGTAAAATAGCTGCTTATATGTAAACACAGCACAGAAAACAGGAAATATTAAAAAATAACCTTTCCCTTAAGGTTCCTGTTTGCTGATAACATTTTTAGATTCACATAGAATCCAGTTCAAGCTTCATTTACACCAAAACAATCCTTTAATTTATAATTTACAGGCTTTTAAATGGTGTTAAAATGAAATAAATCAAATAGGCAGTGTGTGTGTGACATAACAAGCACTCCAACTCATGACGTAGCCTCATCGCTGCTGCTTTACAGTCATATTTTTACCATTTATGAAGCCAAGCAGCATCAAAACCCCACAACCAGACGAGCAAATCATCCTGAACCAGTTCAAATGTCGTTTTTGCTGTTCCTGTCAGCGTCGCCGGGATGTGAAACGAGGCTCCAGGTGAGAAACGGGGAGCCGGTCTGCTCTAAAATGGCTGTAGGTGTTGTAATGGAGCCAGTGTGGCCCTCAGACGCTCAGCTTAGCCGATGTGTTCAGGATGGATCCATTATCTGTTACATAACCGCCTGAAATCCACCCAGAGACTGCAGCTCCACGCCGCTCAGCCTCCGACAGCGTCCATTTTAACGTCAACAACAGCCCCGGCGTCCCAGGGATTTACTGGCAGAATGATAAAATGTCAGGGGAAGCAGAAACCAGAATGACCTCTGTGAATCCGCTGTTAAACATCGAACGCCTCGTGAGGGTTTAATCTATTTAATGTCACCGTGAGCTGGATGGTTTTGAAATTCGAGACCAGCCATCTGAGAACGTCACCTTCAGATCTGAGCAGCCGTGACGAGGATTTTAACGGTTTACTGAAGGAAAATAATAAATAGAATAAACAGCGATGGCAGTAATCTCTGGTTGTACTGTGGATTAATGAGTTTTAAGCCGTATTCACTGTTTAACAACGAATCATGGCCAGTTTAATTTGGCTTTTTGAAAATGAATTTACATAAACATATAAGAGGGAGTCATCGGTGTCTTGGTGGCCTCCCTGACTCGTGTTTTTTTCGGCTCAGTCTCCTTTATGCAGGATTACACCTGCCGTTTTCCTTCCGTTACTTAATGATGGATTTAACTGGACTCCGAGAGACGTTAAGTGACTTGGACATTTTCTTGTATTTTCCTGTTTCAACACCGAATCACGGTCAATTTAATTCGGCTTGTTTGACGAGGATTTACAGAAAGGCCAGTGTCAAAACAGATTCCTTCAGAGGAGTCGTGGGAGTCTCGGTGGCCTCCTTGATCAGTCTTTTTCTTTTTCGGTTATCCAGTTTTTAAGGACGACTTGCTAGAGGCAGATTGTGCCAGTTTCTTTCCGTCTCTTAATGATGGGTTTAACTGGATTTTCGGGCTGCAGCCATCGATTACTTTAATAATCGACTATTCTATCAGTTATTCTCGCGATTAATCGAGTAATCGGATAAAAAATAATTAAATTAAATTACTGCAGCTTAATTTCGTAGTAATACACATCAACGACCAGTTCAGTTCCTCTTAAAATAAATAAATAAAGCGTCAAAAGCGGAAGTGACCCGCTGGACATTGGATGCGCCGCGGGGTTCAGGTTCAGCTCCTGGGGAGTCCAGCAGCAAAACAGACGGAGTTTCAAAACCCTCCAGCTGGGCGACGTCGCCACCCTCTCAGGATAGAAGCCTTCAGTTTGATGCAAAACTTCAGCAGTGAAGGCGTTCGTCCCGTGCTAAGTAGCTAACGTTAGCGCTAGCATGGCAGCATTGTGTCATGCTGTATAATTCGGGGAATTTGGACAAACACAGAACCAGCTTTTCCTTTACTTTTCCCTCCATGCGGCTGAAATGCCTCGTTTCTGTTTGCCGTGCGTTCCTACGTCATGACGCGCAGTCAGAGTTCAAATTTGTTGAACTTGAACGGCAGCGTAGCGTGTGGTCAGTCCAACCTGCCAATAGAACTGAATGGGTTTCAGAGGGCGGTGGGGCTGGTGCCACATCCGTGGACGTCATGGCGCGGTGCTCACCAGTGTGGACTTTCTTCGCCTTGTCAGAAGAAGACATTTCACTAGGGCTGGTCCTGAATATTCGAATGTCCAAATAATCGTTGATTGTGGTGGTATTCGGATAATAATTTTGATATCCGAATAGTTGTGTGCACCGCTGCCGGGGCGCTGATGCCGGGAGGTGTTGCCGAGCATTTCTGAGCATTGCCGAGCTTTTGCCAAGCGTTGCCGAGGCTGTAGTATGTCGCCAAGCGCTGCCGAGCGTCGCCAAGCGCTGCCGAGCGTCGCCAAGCGCTGCCGAGCGTCGCCAAGCGCTGCCGAGCGTCGCCAAGGCTCTAGAACAGCGCCGTGGTTGTAGTAGATGGACCTGTCAACTCTGGTGTCACGCTCCGAACCGAATCAGTTGACATTATCGGTTATCCGTTGCAAGAAGTATAAAATTATCGATTATGTATCGGTTGAAATTGGCATTATTGTGCATCCCTATTAGTAACTGAATTACTTGAGGAATCGTTTCAGCCCTACTTGATTTCACAATTAATTAAGTGACTTAGAAATGTTCTTGTATTTTCCTGTTTCAGCACTGAATCATGGTCAGTTGGATTTGGCTTTTTCGTCCAAGAATTTCTTTCGTATCAAAATGTAAACAGCTTTCTTTAGAGGGAGTCACCATCCATGGTGTCCTCCCTCACTAGTCTCCTTCTTCTGACTCCTTCAGAGTAGTCATAGGAGTCTTGGTGTCCTCCCTCACTAGTCTCCTTCTTCTAACTCCTTCAGAGTAGTCATAGGAGTCTTGGTGTCCTCCCTCACTAGTCTCCTTCTTCTAACTCCTTCAGAGGAGTCATAGGAGTCTTGGTGGCCTCCCTCACTAGTCTCCTTCTTCTATCTCCTTCAGAGTAGTCATAGGAGTCTTGGTGTCCTCCCTCACTAGTCTCCTTCTTCTAACTCCTTCAGAGGAGTCATAGGAGTCTTGGTGTCCTCCCTCACTAGTCTCCTTCTTCTAACTCCTTCAGAGGAGTCATAGGAGTCTTGGTGTCCTCCCTCACTGGTCTCCTTCTTCTAACTCCTTCAGAGGAGTCATAGGAGTCTTGGTGTCCTCCCTCACTGGTCTCCTTCTTCTAACTCCTTCAGAGGAATCATAGGAGTCTTGGTGTCCTCCCTCACTAGTCTCCTTCTTCTAACTCCTTCAGAGGAGTCATAGGAGTCTTGGTGTCCTCCCTCACTGGTCTCCTTCTTCTAACTCCTTCAGAGGAGTCATAGGAGTCTTGGTGTCCTCCCTCACTAGTCTCCTTCTAGTAACTCCTTCAGAGGAGTCATAGGAGTCTTGGTGACCTCCCTCACTAGTCTCCTTCTTCTAACTCCTTCAGAGGAGTCACAGGAGTCTTGGTGTCCTCCCTCACTAGTCTCCTTCTTCTAACTCCTTCAGAGGAGTCATAGGAGTCTTGGTGGCCTCCCTCACTAGTCTCCTTCTCCTATCTCCTTCAGAGGAGTCATAGGAGTCTTGGTGGCCTCCCTCACTAGTCTCCTTCTTCTAACTCCTTCAGAGGAGTCATAGGAGTCTTGGTGGCCTCCCTCACTAGTTCCTTCTTCTAATTCCTTCAGAGGAGTCATAGGAGTCTTGGTGTCCTCCCTCACTAGTGTCCTTCTTCTAACTCCTTCAGAGGAGTCATAGGAGTCTTGGTGGCCTCCCTCACTAGTCTCCTTCTTCTAACTCTTTCAGAGGAATCATAGGAGTCTTGGTGTCCTCCCTCACTAGTCTCCTTCTTCTATCTCCTTCAGAGGAGTCATAGGAGTCTTGGTGGCCTCCCTCACTAGTCTCCTTCTTCTATCTCCTTCAGAAGAGTCATAGGAGTCTTGGTGGCCTCCCTCACTAGTCTCCTTCTTCTAACTCCTTCAGAGGAGTCATAGGAGTCTTGGTGGCCTCCCTCACTAGTCTCCTTCTTCTATCTCCTTCAGAGGAGTCATAGGAGTCTTGGTGTCCTCCCTCACTAGTCTCCTTCTTGTATCTCCTTCAGAGGAGTCATAGGAGTCTTGGTGTCCTCCCTCACTAGTCTCCTTCTTCTAACTCCTTCAGAGGAGTCATAGGTGTCTTGGTGGCCTCCTTCACTAGTCTCCTTCTTGCTCTGTCCTTCCATGGAGGGGAATAATTTTCACAGACACTGAATCTAATTGTGATTTTTCAGATATTTCTATATTATTTTCTTTACCAGCTTCAGTTCATTATTTACTGTGTAACAGATTAAAAACATAACAGATCATAGTAATTGCTCCGAACATTAACTAATTAAGATCTGACTGCGTTTAGTTAAATAAATGAGATGATAATAATCATAATAAATAAAATATTTCCATTAAGTAAGCAGTAGGACCTTTATGTAAACGTTGAAACAGGTCATGGCTCAGGAGCAGCATCTGACCTTCTGCAATCAAATTAAATAAAGTAATAATGACAAATTAATCCTGGGTCACACAGGCTGCATAACGTACACTGTTATGCTTTACATTGTTTGAAACTGATTTTGTGTTATGCTTTACTTCGGTGATGCAGACGTGAATGTGTCCAGGGATTATCAGGATACATGCATCCAGAGAACGAGCATTTTTGTTCCACTTACTCAGAATATCTGCATTGAATCTATAAATACACAGCTACGCAGCACTCGGTAGAGCACAGGTAGGTGGCCGAGTGTTTAATATGCTTTTACGTTGTGTGATAATACAGAAATGTGAGGTTAATGAGCTTCAGAGGTTTTAAGAGATGCTTCTGCATGTAGGACTGAGTATCGAACCAGTTATCGCTGACGACTTAATTTGCTGCCGGCTTTTAAATTTAGCTGGAGGATGTAAGTGCTTGCAGAGGCCTGTGCTGGGTTTCTTGTGGTTTATCTAAACTGCTGCTACTGCTGCCGTTTCCGATACCCGGCTTCATGTTCTGTAGTTGTTAAATCGGTGTCCAGAGTGTGGACTTGGAGACGGATGAGAAAGCTAAAGGAACAAGAACTTTGGAGGAACAGTAAGAAATGGAGGACAAAATAATCAGCCGAACTGAAGGCCAGGTGTCTTCATCTTGGCGTGTTTCACCTATTCCATCAGCCCCAATGGAGAAGACAGATACCCCTTTCCTCCGAGCTGGTTCCAGGTCTAGTCCAGAGCCAGAGCCTGACTTAGCTCCACTTCTTTGTGTTTCCATCACCTAAGCACCGACTCCAGGTTCTATAAACTGGAGCTCAGCAAGCACCAACTCTTTGCTGGTCCAGAGCTAAGCACCGAGTACGTCAGGGGCTGGGGGCGGGGTTATGGTGACCAACCATCAACGGTGGAAAGGGACACACAAGCGCTAACTAGTGTCCTTGTTCTCCAGGACGTCCCTGGTCTCATCACACATGTATTGGAATGACTCCTGGAAGTTTACCACAAACTGTTGACCTGAAATCCGCTACAGTTGTGTCCCACCAGTAGCGTGATCACGGATGTGTCCAGGCAACAGGAGGACCTCCGCCTCACAATCAGCCTTAAGACCATCTATAGAGATAAACATAGATATTATCATCAACTTACTGCTTTTGATTAACTGCTATGTAATGGATGCTAGCGTAGTGGTTTTACGGTGACCCAATGGCTCCAACTTGCTCTCTTGTCAATGGAAAAGCAAACAGGTTCTTAGAAGGAACCAGATTAGAACCAACTAAACACCAGAGCTAGAACCTGGTTCTTCTTCTTCTCTTGGTGGAAAAGGGGTAAGAGGTCTCAAAGAAAGACTTCCATCGTCTTCCTTCCCGTTTAGGTTTTGCTACCTTTCCAGCACCCGCTTACTTTTAGTTCAGACAAGTTGGAAACAAAGCGGAATACTAAAGAACACATGGCGACGTTCAGGAACATAATTATCAGTGAACAACATCCAGCAAATTAGTCGCTGAAAATGTTTCTCCAGATCTTACAAAAGCCCCTAATTGATGTCGATGTCAATGCCGACTTATTATCTTAGAACTTCTTTAAAAAACACAGCCTGCTTGGTTGAATCTACATGTAGGTCAAAGTGATGAATCCATTGATCCAACCTACTTCCTGTCAACAGTCCAGGCTGCCGTTGCTGTAACGGTGTCAGGATGTTTTTCGGGCTCCTGACAGCCAATCTGAGTGTTGTACACGGCGGCCTCCCCGGTCCGAACCTCAAAGGAATGTTTCCACCGTGGTGACGAATCCATGACACCAAGAACTGAGGCTGTTTACAAGCAAAGGGAGGCCCCCGCTCGGGATTAGTATTCTGCTCCGGATGCTGTGTTCTCAGTTTGTACTTTACCATTCACAGGAAGGCAGTAAACAAGTACAATTCAGTGGCCCGAACTAGGCCAGAAAGTATGTTCTGTTGGCTCTTGTTTAGTCGCCTCAAACCAATCAAAAGCCACAGATTGACTGCTGATAATCAGTTCAAACCCTGCTGTGAATGACAGTTTTGATCCGGTAGAAGTAAAATGTCAATTCTTGCTGCTGTTTTTCAGATCTTACTTTGACCTGGTGATGAACACGCAGAGAGATTTAGTATTTCTATACGTAGAACCCAGGTTTTCTCATTCTGGCTTCGACTTGCGAGGCTTTTGCTGACTGAAATCTGGGTTGTTTTCCAGATGGAAATGTCAAAAAATAGCCCGGAGGAGTTTAAGTGGTAAATTAGTCGATGTTGGTAATTCAAGTTCTGTCCATCGCCTCTTAAATTCATCAACTTATCATCACTGATGTATATAAAAACACATCACTTGCTGTCGTTGGTCTTTTTGGGATTATAAAAGGAGACACTGAATGAAGTCAGTCAAGAAATAAAACTGCGTCGAGTGTCAAAGGTGATGGAAGTCTCAGCGTCTGTAATGATGTTCCTTTAATATCACCGCTGCCGACGTGGAAATTAACGGCGCAGGAGAGTAACTCATTATCTAAGTAGTCCAAATCCGTGTTAGTGGAACCCGCTATTAGTCAAACTAAAGATAGAAAGTGGTCCACTCCGCCACCTAAATCCTGTTTATCTGTGTCAGTGGGCTGGTAGTCGTGCATGTGGGGTGCTCTAGTTTTAATACTCGCTGTGATTTAATCAGCCAGACGTCAACAGCGGTAGAAAATGGGTCCATTTCATCGCGTACGCAACAAAATAATGTAAATATTGCAGTCTGACCTTAAAATGGTGCCGTCTACCAAGATATGCCAGACTTTCTATCGCTTGCCGGATCACACACCAAGTCTAAGTTGGTCCGAGCTTCAGCAGCGACGATGATATTTAGCTCTTTACCAAGAAACCCAAACCTTTCAAGTTGCCTAATCTTGGCGGACAAAGAAAATAGCGACTTCCAGCACCGTGTTCGAGGAAGGATGTTTTTAATTTGCTCGCAGGGACACTAAATCTTTTGAGTGCGAAGACGGATCCGTTGCGGTCGCTCACCTTTACCTGGCGGCTTTTTTTTGCAGCGGTGGCCTCAACCTGTGGCGATGGCCCACATTGTTCACCAAATACGATTCAGACCAGGTAGGCGGAGAAACGACGGCAACCTTACGCTGCCATCTTTCCTCCGATGGCGTAAAATTCGTGAATAAAGACAAATTTCGTTGGACAAACTCTCGCTTCTGTCAGCGAAATTTAGAAAGCAACATGACGGTGCACACTTGGAATGCAAGAAAGCACAAAGACCTGACTTGGTTTTGTGCGGATATTTCGAAAACGCATTCGGACTTGGTGTGGAAATGGTTTCGGATCCCATTGGGCGAGTTTGAAAGCCACGTTATCATCTGATGATAATGTCATGTTGAGACAAAGATAATGCAGTCATCAATCGCCATATGGACTTTTTTCCCACAGATTTTTAAATTGTTTATATATGTGTCACGAATTAAGTAGAATATTAAATGTAAATAAAATAGCGTTCAGCAGATTAGTAGACAAAGACTCGCATATATGGAAAACTCAGCTTCCTCTTGAGCTAGTTTGCCCACGTGAGATGCTACACGGCACGCTATTGGCTGATGGGTGGGAGGCGACCAATCAGAGCGCTGTGTTCTGCATCCTGGGCTCTGATTGGCTCAGCGACCGTAGCATCAGCCTCCTCTGTCTCCAGTGTACAGCAGCGTTCAGCATTTAGCCTCGTCCATTCCACATGGACGTCTGGTCGTAGTGTTGCTCTGCGGTGTTGGGTTTATTTCAAGACCTACGATGTCGCCCGAACGTTCTGCACCTTCTGGCACCGAACCCAAGCGTGGGGAGGGTTTATAACGCCTTAAAATGTATATAAATACTAGAATACAGAAACCAGTGGCTGCCTGACGGAAGGGAAACAACTAAAACCAGATGGGTGATTTGGAAAGTCACGGCTGGGATGGAAAGGAGCCAAACTTGTGGCACTCCAGTGATTCCCTTCTGCACTAATATTGGACCTGAAAGACGGAAAAACTAACTATGGAAGCGCTATCACACCTTTTGAACTCTACGACAGGCCTGCACAGTTAAGCTAAAAATGATGGTCGCGGTTAAATTTAAGCAACATAAAAGCCATGATTACTAATCCAGCCGTGCACAGAGAAGCTTCTAGTCTCCACTCTGTTACTGCAGCAGCTCTCCGACAGACATTTAAATGTCGGATTTACTCAAGATGGAACCAACTTATTTTATCTACATGCATTGTAAACATCAGTATCACAGTCAAGCATGTTCATTTACTTGTGGGAAGCCAAAGTAGTGATTGTTATGAGTATAATGGTGCAGCCTTACGTTGCAAAAACAGTAGTTTCCAAACCCTGTTGGTCCCACAGTGAGGTCAGTCGGGGTGTTTATGCAGATTTTGTTAATTGTGTGAAACTGATGGAGCTCCCCTTTAATTTAAGAGTCCCGATACAGTGTGAATCCCAGTGAGATGTGGTTATAAGACGTGTTCGCTCTTTGCTTCTTCCAGCTCCAGCAGGGGATCGGCCGGCCCAGCGTTTACCATGCAGTGGTGGTGATCTTCCTGGAGTTCTTCGCCTGGGGTCTGCTCACCACGCCCATGCTCACCGTGAGTAACGCCCGAAAGTGTTTTAACGTGGAGCATGAGTGGGTCATTTCTTGTAAACCACCTGAGGAAAAGTCAGTCTGAACACGAACGACAGATGTTTTTGAATTCTGCTGAACTCTGTCTGATAAAACTGATTTAAATCTAACACCAGAGACCCGGTGTGTTACATCAACACAGCTTTTTGCGCGTCTCAAGTTGTTCGACAGGGTTGGAGGTTCAGCTTCTCTTCACTTATTTGCATTTGCAGGAAGATTAATTGGCTGTATGTTGAGTTTGTGTCTGTATTTTTCGTTTGTGGTTCGTATCCTGCTGCATGTATTCTGTTATTCTGCTTTAACTGCCAAGTCTGAGGAGGTTTAATTCTTGTTTATTTTCCTGTAGGTTTTGCATGAAACGTTTCCCCAGCACACGTTCCTGATGAACGGACTCATTCAGGGTGTGAAGGTAAGAACTTTTCTGACTTGTACTGTAGATTTTGATATATTTCACCAGTGATTTATAACTCTAGCCACATAAAACAGGGGATGCAAGATGACTTTAAAAGCAATAGTGAATATATCCTAACATGAGGCTTCATTTATAGACATAGATAAGAATATAAATTTGTTTACGTTTTCTCTGACTCCGCCTCTTCCTGTCCAGGGCCTGCTGTCCTTCATGTCGGCTCCTCTGATTGGTGCGTTGTCGGACGTCTGGGGCCGGCGGTCCTTCCTGCTGGTCACCGTCTTCTTCACCTGCGCTCCGATTCCTCTGATGAGGCTCAGCCCCTGGTAGGACTCCGTGTTCTCTGTTTGCACAACATACAAAGAGATGCAGGTGAAGTCGAGGGAGTCACCTGGAGTTAGAGCCCGGCGGACGCACCTGTGGTCCAGATTCACATGTCTTCCTGTTAGGATTACAGTTGTCATGATGTAATGGGAGATCTGGATATTTTGAACTGTTCTAAAAATAAACAACATGATACGGTATGCATGGTTAGACTTATAATAACCAACACGAGATCTTAGAAGTATATTTGGTGAAATTAACATGTTTTTCCATTGCTTGAGTTTGGTTCTATTGTGTTTAACATGAGCTAAAGAATTGAACACAAGTCAAGTGATGGATCTTTTGTTGAATCCTACAATGCGTCTAAGATTTTAGTCATTCACGGGACGGTTTGAGGAGACTGACGGTCTTCTCTCGGCCTCTTCGTCCCCCAGGTGGTACTTCGCCATGATCTCCATGTCCGGAGCCTTTTCTGTCACCTTCTCCGTCATCTTCGCCTACGTCGCCGACGTGACGGACGAAAGAGAGAGGAGTACAGCCTACGGTCTGGTACGAACTCCTGTCTGATGTGTCGTCACTGGATTCAAACATAGTATACACAGAACGTCTTAAAACCATATAGAGACGAAAAAATGTCCTATCACGTCACCCTTCAGGCCTTAATTATGCATAACTTTAAGCCTTAATACAATTTAAACAGATGAGTTATATAAATATTTACTCCTTGCACAGTAATCATGATGTGAGAAAGAAGCTTTGGAACCCATGACATTTTTTTGTACCAGGCTGTAAACATGTTTATTTCTGCTGTAAAGTTGGGCATTTTAACATGGATGTCGATGGGGGCTGGCTCGCTTTTGGAGCCAGCCTCAAGTGGACGTTTGAGGAACTGCAGTTTTTTGGCACTTCAGCACTGGCTTCATATTTAAGTCCTGGGATTAGCTGTTTATGGATTATCGACTGCCCTATAATGGCACCCACCTGTTCCTTTAAAGCAGTGGTTCTCAACTGGTAGGTCGGGACCCAAAAGTGGGTCGCGAAGCCATTTTTAGAGGGTCGCAGAAGCATGCCCCCCCCCCCAAAAAGTGGTGGTATAAAGTCTTTTATTTTAAAGGACATGTTTCTTATGACAGAGTTTGCTTTTAATAGCAGGATATTTAGTGGTGGTGACACCAGTAGTTGCCCACTGTTAACCTCTAGACTTGGTTCTGCCACCTTATTGGAGAAAATTATGCTAAAAATGAACCAAAATGTGCTCCGAATGTGTCAAAATGGGCTGAAATATGCCCAAAACTTGGCAAAAATGTCCAAATATACCAAAATTAGCAAAAAAAAAAAGCCAAAATTTCCCCAAGTTGTATCAAAATACATTAAGACTACATCCAAATAAATCTTAATTTGTTAACAGGAACAGCAAACATCAAAGATTTGGATCGCGACTGTTATTAATAGAGCCATAGTGGGTCCTGAGGCTGGACCAGTTGAGAACCACTGCTTTAAAGCACCCGCGCCATTGGCTATACATAACTTTACGCCTTCGTACGATTTAAACGGATGAGTTGTGTAAAAATCTACTCCATGCAAAGTTGTCATGAACGGGCAAATTACCCATAGAGACCAAAACTATTATTTGCACCAGGCTGTAAATTTGCTTATTTCTGCTTTAAAGTTGGGCATTTTAACATGGAGGTCTATGGAGATTGACTCGCTTTTAGAGTCAGCCTCAAGTGGACGTTTGAGGAACTGCAGTTTTTGGCACTTCATAGTTCAGCCCCGGAGTTTGCCACTTGGGACACACTATTTTTGTTAATGTAAATATAAAAGAAATCTAGAAGTATTGTCGTATCATGGAGGAAGATCTGGATAACCTGGAGCATCTATTGCAAGACCTTATAATGACCAACATAAGAGCTTCAAGGTAGTCGTAGAAGAAGTCATTGTGTTATACCCTTTCTAAAATTAACCACCAAATGACCTCATGCTGTCAGACGGATAGATGAATAGATGGTGGTGTTGAATGGCTGACATTGAATCTGCAACCTTAGAGGGAAAGAAACTGACCGGTCAGCTTATTTAGAGATCAGAATGTGAAAATACATGGAGGGACAACCCTCTTGTGTGCGATTCGCTCCAAAAGTAGCTTCTACATGCTTTTGAAAACCCTCCACGCGACACTGTACTGCCCTTTTCGGAGCAGAAAGAAATAGCCAATGCACTGCGCTCTCCTCCTTCTGAAACCGACTCCTCCTGTCCTTTCAGGTTTCGGCCACCTTCGCCGCCAGCCTGGTGACGAGCCCGGCCATCGGGGCGTACCTGTCGGCTTGGTACGGAGACAACCTGGTGGTCCTGGTGGCCACGCTGATCGCTCTGGCCGACATCTGCTTCATCCTGCTGGCCGTCCCCGAGTCCCTGCCGGACAAGATGAGGCTCAACACCTGGGGGGCGCCGATATCCTGGGAGCAGGCCGACCCCTTCGCTGTCAGTAACCAGTGATTTATGCTGTCTGATTGGCTGGTTGAATGATAAGCTCATAGCTGTAGCTGCATGAAGCCTTTTTATCAATGATTTGATTTTATTCTCTGTTTTTGGACACAGTATGTAGAGTGGAGACGTGGGCGAAGGCACCTCAGTGTTCCTCAGATGCGGAACATTATATTAATAATTAATGATGCCATTCAGTTACAGTTATGTAAGCTCCTGCTAGGGTAGTGATACAATGAATGAGACAGGACTCAGCTGTACTCCACCGACTGTGACGTTCACCCTTTTGTCCCGGGGGTTAGTTGAAGGCTAACTGATCGTCTGACAGCGCAGGTGTTGTGTTTCTGGTCTCTCTGTCCTACAGTCTCTGAGGAAGGTGGGTCAGGACTCCACAGTCTTACTGATCTGCATCACCGTGTTCCTGTCTTACCTGCCGGAGGCCGGACAGTACTCCAGCTTCTTCCTCTACCTGAGACAGGTGAGATGTAATGCACTGTTTTCTAAAGTTTTCTAACAGCTATCTTAACTGATAGTGTCATAAATCAGTTTGTCTTTAAAACATTTGTAGTATTTATGCTGATCTAAATATTTAAACTTTGAATTTCTTACGTGAAGTCATTAACAACCACATCAGTCAATGTCATGGTGCCCATTGCTAGCTAAACTCCCACAAGGCTCTATGTTTGCCAATACGAAGCTGCCTAACCCAAGCAACAACCCCTACGGCATTAAACACAAACAGACTGCAGTGCTCCATCTCATTAAATAGCAAGAGACTCCACCTGGTGGCACAACCGGGTACTACAGCTAATTTACAGTGCATTTCCTGACGTGCATGAGTTCGTATATTTTGAATCGGGTAAGTTGGGCGTCACAATTAAAGCCCAACTTAAAGACACAAGGTATCCAGACCAAAAATGACCATTAGAAATGCATGTAAATTGTTTTATATCACTGAGTGTATCATAGTTTAGGGCAAGTGATACCGTATTTTGGACGCCCAGATTTACCTCTCTTGCTTCATATAGCAACTCCTACAAAGTGTGCAGGGACGTTTACTAGTAGTAGCATGAAGGGGCTGTACTTAAAGATGGACAAATTCTTCATGTTGTTATCCATAAGAGCAGTTCTAAAGCTCTGCATGGTACCTGTTGGGAGCCATTGACTGTCCTTAATTATGCATAACTTTATTATGATTTAATTGGATTAGTTATATAAAAATCAATCTCTGGTATAGTCGTCATGAATGGAGAAATTAGCTATAGAGACTAATTATTTCTGCCGTAAAGTTGGTCGTTCTAACATGGAGGTCTATGTAGATTTTGCAGTAAGCCTCAAGTGGTCATCCGAAGAACTGCATTTTTCATCATTTCGGCATTAGCTTCGTTTTTCAGCCGTGGTGTTTGCTGCTTGGAGAGCACAGAGAACTCCTCTGCCCACAACTTTAAACATGACGAAGCCAAAGATAGCCCAGAGACAGACAAACCCACGCTGTGCCGAAGCGAGCCGTGGATGAGTCAGCGGTTTATATCTGGCCTCGAACACAACACAGCCAGTATCATGCAAATCACTTCAGACAGCATCGATTGTTTGCATTGTGTTTTTTTTTTTGGAAGTTGCCACCTCCTTCACCAAATACATCCCTAACTATACTACTACTGCATAGTCCGTCTGTGTCCGTGTAGTCTGATGCAAAAGCCATATAATGCACTGATGTTATGAATCTATGTCTGTTCGATCTTTATATTAAAAAACAATTCCATGAGTATAAATACTGACATAGAAAATACTTATGTTGTACAGATTCTTGCATATGTACTGAAATTTGATTTGTACAGAGTTCCTCAAGTGTACAGATATTCATAATGCATTGTGATATACGTTTCTACGCCGATGACACCATCCTATTTTATTATTTCTTAATTTGAATTTTCAAATGTGCGCATGGAGTTTTGGTGTTCATACCCCAATCCACGCTCACAGTAAAGGTTTATTTAACACAGATGATTGTAGATAGCTGTGAATTTGGTCAGATATTACCCATTATGCATTGCTGTGTTGTCGTAAAATTAACCGCAATGATAAACAAAGTCGTTTCTGTCTTTCCCTTCCAGGTCATAAACTTCTCCTCGACGACCATCGCTGTTTTTATCGGGGTGGTGGGCATTCTGTCTATTGTAGCACAGGTAATCCATACAGACACTTTAAAAAAGATCTTAAGGGCCATTTACACGTGTTTCAGGTGTTACGTTTAGCTTCGTTTTTACCTTTAGCTTTGTTTACTTCTGTACGTAAACATACCAACAATACATCATGTCTTTACAATAATGGACGTCGGTGAATTACATGAACTTCTACCAACATTCAGTATTTCCTGCTCCTCTTGTTTCTCCTCAGACCCTCTTCCTCACTCTGCTGATGAGAACTCTGGGTAATAAAAACACAGTTCTGCTGGGCCTGGGCTTCCAGATCCTTCAGCTGGCCTGGTACGGCTTCGGATCAGAGCCATGGTGAGGAAACTGCGACTCTCCTCCGTCTGATGTTTGACTGGCAGCTTCTTAGTTACGTCGTCCTGTTGCGTCCTCGTACCCTGAGGTGGTTTAACGGTAGCAGAAGACTGGAAAATCACCACCACCAGCTGTTTATCTGCATGCGCCACCTCCTAATGGTTGCGTTTTGTGTCGTTTGCCAGCGTTTTTCTAATCAATTCGTGCGTTTTTGTGTTACCAGGATGATGTGGGCGGCTGGTGCTGTGGCGGCGATGTCCTCCATCACCTTCCCAGCAGTCTCTGCTCTGGTGTCGCAGTCAGCTGATCCTGATAAACAAGGTGACTAAGGATATATTCTCTTTCCTGTCTGGTTAACTTAAAATGGATTTTGCCGGATTGCATTTGTTCGTAACGTATCTGAGTTATATTTCTAATCAGCGTCTTTGCCATTTATTTCACTGCTGCTCCTTTTCGCTCAACCAATCATATATTAGATGGACTTGTCACCATGGTAACCGAGGAAATGTAGGAGATGCTTCAAACGCGTAGTGAAAGAGTCGTATTTTAACCCAAACCAAGGAATTTTGGAAACACCGCACACTTAAATCTGAACAGTAATATACAAATCATTTGGAATATTACTTCTCTCAATAGTTTGTGCAATACTGGATTCAGTGTCATGTGATACACTGGAACCTCAAAGGAATTTTCCCCACTGAAGTTATTTGAAATATAATTAATCCGTTCCAAGTCTCAAAAACCACCCAAAAGTAATTTCTTATGAGTTTTAAAACAGAAAAGGTGAAGCTACAAGGCTAAGGACAATTATAAAAACATAATACAGTCAAAGAGAACGCAAAAGAAATAACGTAAACTGGTTTTATTAACTTAATTACCTCCTTTTTAAATATATACTGGAGTGCAGGTGCAGTAAATAAAGACAATGAAACAATGTACTCGAGTCTAGCGGTCGCTGTATGAACCTCGCTTGTAATGTGGATTTGCACTCGTAAAACAAGACAAAAATTCGCAATACTTCCCTTTGATACACAACACTGTGAATGTAATGTGCAATATTTCATTTTCATGCATGATGTTAATTATTTCTTCAGTATCACAGGCGGCATTACTTTTTACTGCTCTGTTCTAGTCCTGTTTTATTTTAGTTTAATTGCAGTAGTACTTCACTTCCGATGTTATGTCTTTTAGTGTTTTCTAAGCAATATCTGACAAAAATCTTATCTTTCCACTAAAACTAACCAAGTAATATTGGTGCCTAACCTAAACCAAGCTTTCAACATGTATAAAAGCCTAACACTTCCCTAAAAATAACAACATAGCGAGAGAAAACCGCCGATAAACAACAACAATAAACTTCAATTGGAGAATTCTGAGGGATAGCATGGCTGCTTGTTTATGCCTCCAATGCTCCCCGGCTCAGACCTTGTCGCTCTTTTACGCTGGCAGCCTTTCCCGTGACATTACAGGTCGCAAATTGCGTTTATTTCAAATTAAAATTCAGCTTCCTTTCCAAACGTCACTGAGAATGCAGTTCAGCTGTATAGGAATGTAGTGCTGCTCCTGTTCGCTCTCTTCGTACCTCCTCTTCCTCGTTCCTCGGATCAATAGGTCAGTGTGTTGTTATTGATTTTTCCGTTGAAGTATGTGTTACTCAACCAGGCACAGAAATAGATCTGCCGCTAGTGAAACACATCAGCGGTAATGTTGGGTCTTCAGCTCCTTGACTTGTATCCTCCTCCTCCTCCTCCAGGTGTGGTCCAGGGGATGATCACAGGGATCAGAGGTTTGTGCAACGGCCTGGGTCCGGCTCTTTACGGGTTCATCTTCTTCCTCTTCAACGTCGAGCTCAACACCATGGACCCCATCCAGGGAGATTTTAACATCGACCCGCTGCCTCTGCACAGTCCCACCGAGGTTAGTGTCCATCCAGATAACGAGAGCTGGAGTTTAGGTTGTCTCTTCCAGCTGTTGAGGATTATTTCCTCTGAGTTAATTAAATATCTGCAGCATCGTGAATATGAACGAGTCATTTCTTCCTGAGTCCTAAGCTACAACAAACTGTGTATTACTTTACTGTCATGTTTGATTCATTTATTTAAGTCTAAATATTTTCCTGTTGTATAAATTTCCTCTGTAAAGTGGATTTATTTGATTCCACGGCAGGATATTTGCACAGTTAACTACCAAATTGTGGCAACAGATAGTCGAGTAACGATAAAACCACATTTTGTTGTGCTGTTAATGGCTAGTT
>CM045460.1:28620253-28703723 GCA_024666655.1 Dascyllus trimaculatus
GAACGCGTTAGCTCACTCGTCCTCTCCGTGCTGTCTGCTGCTCGAGGCGGCGAAGAGAGATTTCCACCTGCTTCTGCTGCTGCTGCTGCTTTCCAAAGACAGTTTGATTTCAGCTCTTCATGTTCTAAACTGGGTTTCTTTGGGCCTCCCATAGTTTATTTTCCTCTAAATCATCCGGTACGAAGCTCTTCTGAGTGTCAAGTTGGGTGGCAGGCAATCGACTTTCACTTATTATGTACTATTAGTTAACTATTACTACTATTTAACATATAATAGAAGAGATTTTACTATCCGTTATTATAATATTTTACATTTAGTCTTTGATTTTTGGACCTTTCTGTTCTGTCACATGATCTTTTTCAGCAGGCGGAGTTGCCCACTTTTCACATTTTCATTTAAAGATGGCATAAAACTTCGTTAATCAAGAAGGAAATACTTTTGCCAGATGTTGCTTGGAAAAAACAAAAATGACATGAATAATATTTCTTCAGCGTTTTCGCTATAATCCCCTTTGCTGGTGTAGCAGTGCAAAATTGTGGGATTAATAAAGGCTTAAATAAATGCATAGCAGAAAAAGCAATGAGGTTTAAGCAGGATACATCCATGAAAATAAATTACAGTAGGTAAAATAAGACCAGAATAGAAAGGTAAACACTTGAAACTGAGATATTGCACCTAAAAAGTGAAATATTGATACTTTCGATCACATTAGATTTTTCCTACTACATTTGCGTCAATATTAAGGGTGAAAGTACCATTTTGAAATGATCAAAAGCTCCAGAACTGCTGCTAAATGTACTTTGTGGTGTTTTATTAGCTGCTGTTTTCAAGGTCAAAGCCTGTATGAGTTTATCTTTTAATATCAGCTTTTTATAGCTGTAACGATGAATTAATATGATTTTTTTTCTCTCTTTAAAAATTTTAAAAAATCATCTTAATTTAAATCACTAAGCTGAATTGCTTTAAATTGATCTGAAATAAAATAAAAAATAAAATAAATAATGGTAATCGAGGAAAATGAAAGCCGACGAGCAGCGATCTCTACTGGGCAATGCGGGTCATTGTTCCGGGATGTGGCCGGGAGTCGTCCAATCAGAGCTCGCATTCCGGGTCATGTGACCAGCGCAGCGGAGTAGCAGGAGGAGGACGGAACGGCAACACAACAAACATGGAGGCGCCTCCGTTCGGCTTCACTCCGGAGCGCTACTGGACGGAGGAGAAAGAGAGGGCGCTCATTGCGTTTTTCTCCAGTAAGTCAAACGGTCGGCGGGGCGAAAACTTTTTACCCCGCGGTCGCTTGTGTTTCGAAAGTTGCCGCATTCGCCGACGTTTTCTGGGTGGCTGCAACAATTTTCGGGCAACGGTTGCTTGACGACACCAACGGCTGCTAGCAATGAGAAACAGCAGCAATGGCGACTAGCAGCAACTGGAGTCAAGTTAGCTAGTTATTC
Organism: Dascyllus trimaculatus; assembly: GCA_024666655.1. Classification (NCBI taxonomy): domain Eukaryota; kingdom Metazoa; phylum Chordata; class Actinopteri; family Pomacentridae; genus Dascyllus; species Dascyllus trimaculatus. The sequence continues at coordinate 28,621,705 of CM045460.1, forward strand.
TCCTGGAAAAGAAACGTTTTCTCTGTTTCTGCCGTTTTAGAAACTTTTCACCTGTACTTTGGAGTATAAATATTAAAAACCTTCCCCATTAATTTAATATATATATGATTTGTAAATGGAGCATATACATTTAGTTTTTAAAACATTTTTATTACTATTTTGTGCTAAATGTTAGCTTGATTTTAGCATACCAACAGTATTTATACTGTAAAGTTGGAGTGCTAATCATAGTAAATAGCTGCATTAAACTATTTAAAGTTAGCTGCATTTAATAAGAGTAGTTTCATTAATTTCCCCTTATTTATACAGATGTTTATAGTTAGTAGACATTGTAGATATTTTAGTTTTAATGCAAATTATATGATTTATTTGAGATGCCACTCGGTAAAGATCCTTTTAAAGCAAACCCTGCGCAATATACATCTGTGTATATATTACTACAGTCTGTGTAGTATTGTTATTTTTCTACTTACAGACAAATCAGTGCAATATTAATACTTTTTTATCAGTATTTATATTCATGAAAGAATCCATGCAATACCATTTACATGTGCTGTATTGTTATGTCCATCCAGAGGGATTTGGACATAGTACGTATGTGTAATTTTATTTTATTTTTTTACATTTTACTAATAATATTTCTTCAGTGTTTGCAGTATTCTTCACTGCAGCTGTAACAATGCAAATTTCCCCACTGTGAGCTTATCGTATTGTCAACGACATGACCAAAGAAAGCCAAACAACCTAAATAAAGCCCAGAAAGAACCACAAACACCACTAGTAAATTAACAGCGTCATCAGCAAGCTCAGGTTACATGCAGAATAAATGTAAAATATCCTTTGTATGTGCAGAAATTTACTGTATACTGATTTTTAAACTGGTGGCCAGTCTGAGACCAGTACTTCCATTGAAGTGGCAAATCCCTGTCAGCCAAATACTCACCTAGTACATGCAGTACTGCCATGTAGATGTACACGAGAACTCACATATAAATTATCTTCATGTAATAAGCTTTTTTATGTAGCTGTGATTTGATTAGAAACCTGGAATGGTTGGGAAAGTTCGTTTTAAATAGTTGATGTAGCTCATATCATACTTGTAAAGTTGCATGAGATAAGTAGATGTAAGACTCTTCAGTCAAAAGCGTCCTTGTTTGTTTGTTTCTTTTGCCAGCAGCTTGGGTTGTTCAGCAGTTTGTACCGTTTGGTTCCAGAGTTCCTCAATGTCGGTTTCATCCCAGAGTCTCTACGTGAGCTTCAAACGAATCCACAGCTAAATCAGACTCAATATAACTGATAAAAACACTTACACTGTCTTCTACGTATAAAATAGATGCATTTTTATACATTCTAATCACCTGTTTTAGTGACAATAATACAAAACTGTTTTCTGGTTGGTCAGAACCACTTGGCTGAACATGGCTGTGCTCTTAAAATGCATCTGTATGGAAACAACAGCTGCAGACAAATGGTTCTGCCAGGAAAATAACAGTTACTGGATGTAGCTCCAGTACTGTGAGTGGACTGCGGTGGTGGCGGCCCTGCTTGTGCAGCAAATAATATCAAGATCAGTAATTATACATAAAGTGAGAACAACTATAGAACAATTTAGGAACATGAACAAAGAAGGCTGCTTGAAGAACATAATATCTTGAGGGGTATAGAAGTATAAGGCTTGAAGCAAACAGGAAACAGTAAGATATGAGACATAAAGACAAGTAGCTGGTCGGAGTTAATAAGTTAAACTTCATCGTAATAAACCAACAAATAATTTTCTAGATTGTTGACTGTCAGTGTTTTACATCTGATGCCGTAGTTGCCTCTTGTTTCGACTCTTGGATCTTCTTCAGATAATTGTTTTTAGCTCGAAATCAAAAAGAGGTTTTCAGACTTGACGGTATCTCGTTGTCGTTTCTCAGAGCACAGTTGTCTGTGGAACCACAAGTCTGAGCACTACAAGAACCGCCAGCTACGATGGAAGACCCTGGAACACCTGAGAATCCTCCTGTCCACTCACCCGCCTCCTGTGTCTTTCACAGGTAAGTCCAGTTACGTCTGTGGCTTCATGTCCATTTAAGGCCAAGAGCTAATGTCTGAGAACTTAAAGGTTCTTGCAGCTGTTTGTTATCTGTGTTTCCACCATGATCTAAAGCTCCATGAAGATTAGACTAAGAGTGTTGTGCACAGCAATACAAAACAAGGATCCACTTAATGAAATGTTAAGTTTTCTAGATGTCTTCTTCTGCAGAAAATGTTCAACAAGGCCTGAACTTTGTTGATTTATTTTGTAGGTCCTTGTTTTTCTGTTAAAACACGTTGAACATTAACAAACTAACTGCTGGCATCTGCAAGTTTATAATACTGGCAGTGTGAAAATGTAAGTCAGACTTGACCAGTAGCAGTTCCAGAACTTCACAATAGAAGACACTTTTTAGGGGCTGAAACAATCTTGATGGAACCTAGTTTAGATGTTTAAGGTGGAAACAGGTAGAAGAACTTAGTGTATCAAAGGGTTCTTGGTCCCAGACGACACGTAACCATAGCTGCATTGGTTTTAGGTGGAAAAGTCACATCACTCACAGTTATGTCTTTACCTCCAGTGGAAAATCATGTGTACTTGACCAGTAGCAAATGGTAGGTCTCCAATTAAAGCTAAAGAACTTCAAAGTAGAAGCAACTTTTCAGGGCCTTAGGCAACCTTGAAGGAACTTTAATTAGATGTTTATAGGAGAACCAGGTAGAGGAACTGAATGCATTGAAGGGTTCTTCACCAGTAGCAAATGGAAGTTCTCCAATGAAAGTTCCAGAACCTTAAAGTAGAAGCATCTTTTAAGGGGTTAAGACCATCTTGGTGGAACTTAATGTCGATGTTCATGGGGGAACCAGGTAGAGGAACTGAGTGCATCGAAGGGTTCTTGGTAACTTGACCAAAAATATATTGGTTTTATGGAAAAAACCCTTAGCAAATGTCAGTTTCCTCATTAAAGTTCCAGAACCTTAAGGTAGAAGACACCTTTTAGGACCTAAAACTATCTTGATGGAACTTATTTTTAGATGTTTATAGTGGAAACAGGTAGAAGAACTTAGTGTATCAAAGGGTTCTTGGTAACTTGATCAAAGCCATATTGGTTTTATGGGAAAAAAAACAGTAGCAAATGTCACTTTCCTCATTAAAGTCCCAGAACTTTAAGGTAGAAGACACTTTTTAGGACCTGGAACAATCTTGATAGAACCTAATTTAGATGTTTATGGTGGAAACAGGTAGAAGAACTTAGTGTGTCAAAGGGTTCTTGGTCCCAGAGGAAACGTAACCAAAGCTACACTGGTTTTAAGTGGAAAAGTCACATCACACACTGTTTTGTCTTTACCTCCAGTGGAAAATCAGTGCAAGTGTACTTGACCAGTAGCAAATGGAAGTTCTCCAATTAAAGTTCCAGAACCTTAAAGTAGAAGCATCTTTTAAGGGGTTAACACCATCTTGATGGAACTTTAATGTGGATGTTCATTGTGGAACCAGGTAGAGGAACTGAGTGCATCGAAGGGTTCTTGGAAACGTGATCAAACCGTTATTGGTTGAAGGAGGAAAAAAAACGTCACATCACAAACTGTTATGATTTTCCCTCCAGTCGAAGACATCAAGAACAAGTTCAAGAACCTTCGTACCACCTTCCAGCGTCAGTACAAGATGGTCAAAGCGAGCAAAGGCTGCAGTTCGGACGACGTTTTCGTGCCGCAGTGGAAGCACTACCAGCAGCTGATGTTCCTGCAGGGCTGCTGGGACCAAGACGACGGCGCTGATGATCCACCGCTGTCACCGCTGACGGTTCCAGACGAGGAGAACCAGCCGGTCCTCTCCTCCCCAGGGCTCATCATCTCCTTCCTCCCCACCCCGTCCACCTCCTCCACCTCGTCGTCCTGCATCCCCTCCAACATCATGGTGAAATGTTACTGGACTGAGGAGAGGGAGCGAGCGCTGATCTCGTTCTACTCCGGTAAACAAACAAGCAGCTCCCAGCTTCAGAGTAATCAGTTATCGCAACATAACTAATGACGAGTTGTGCCTCAGCTGAAGGGACTTCCTGTTGTTGTGTTGTTGTGTTCAGAGCACAGCTGTCTGTGGAACAAGAAGTCTGAGAACCACAACAACCGTCAGCTGCGACTGAGGCTGCTGGAGGCTCTGAGGAACCAGCTGTCCGACCACTCGGTGACTTTCTCAGGTGACTATCAAGCTGTCCTGCTTCTTATAACATCAACACATCAGTACCAATACAGGCAGGGTTCAGATCTGACTGCAGACAAAACTAACTAATTTTCCTTTCGTTAGTTTCTATAAAGTGACTCCTGTGTTGCTGTTTTGCAGTCGAAGACATAAAGTGCAAGTTCAAGAACCTCCGGACCGTTTTTAACCGTGAGTACAAGGCGGTCCAGACCAGCAGGGCGTCCGACAAACCCTACGTGTCCAAATGGAAGCACTACCAGCACCTGCTCTTCCTCTGCGAGTCCTGCGACGAAGACGACGGCGCCGACGACCTGCAGATCCTGATGTCGCAGGAGGACAAAGATCTGGAGCACGGAAACCAGACTCCCTCCTCCACCCTGAGCAGCTTCTCCTCCAGCTCCACCCAAAGTAGCAGCATGAAGCTCAGCAGCACCTCCACTCCCTCCAGCTCCAACCAGAGCGACGCCAAAACCAACTCCAGCGCCGCGTACCAGATCTTCCTCTCCACCACTCCAGATAACCTCAAACTGGCCGGACAGATGGCGGCGCCTGCACTCCCATCCTCGCCATCCAGCTCACTGCCAGACTCCAAATCATGTTCAAACCCCTCGTCTCTGAATTTCTCGGCGTCCACTTCGGTTCAGCCGGACAGCAGGCTGGGCGTCGACACCCGCTGCCTCTGGAGCGAAGCCAAAGTCCAGCAGCTCATTTCATTTTACTCCGGTAGGTGTAGCATCTTTAGCCGGTCGTGTTGCATTTGTTAGATGTTGGACACTGACTGACACCTGCCTCAGTCTCCTGCTTAGTTTCTTAACTTTTAAGAATTGCTTGAGGAAACTGGACAATAATGAAAAACTGAATCTGACTCTGTAGGGTCATTCCATCTCAAATTATCAGACGGTTTCTTCTCGACCATCTCTGATTCGGCCAATGTGGATATTTATAAAGATATTTCTGAAATTCTAGCTGGATATATTAAATACTTTATGAAATAATGGGTTGATGTGCCTAAAAAAGTGGAGTCCAGAACCCAGACTGAATTTTTTTTAACAAGGTTGTTGGGTTCTAACGCAGAAAAGAACTTAGTTGGACGTTATTTTTTACTAGAAGTTTTAAGAGTACGTTGGAATAGGGTTGTAGTTTCAGGAAGAGAAGGAGCCAGCCTGGTGTTTTTACAGCAGAGAGGTTGCACAAGCAAAAAGTAAAAGCAGCCAGGGCGCAGATTCCATTACTGGTATTAAAAATTTAGTCGTTACAACATCAAGAGGGCTAAAACACACTGTTACACTGATGGGATAGCAAAAGAAACAGTCAGCATCACCTTCAGCTAGGGCCAGTGAGAGGAGAAACACGAGACCAGGACTCGCTGTAACAGCAGTGCTTTTATTTTGTAGGCACGTGAGAGTTTAAGGGTTTTCGTTTTGTTGCAGAGCACAGCTGTCTGTGGAACCACAAGTCTGAGAGCTACAGGAACCGTCTGCTGAGACAAAGTCTGTTGGAGACGCTGAGCAGCCTCCTGTCGGACAACGAGCCCGTCCCGTTCACAGGTAGCGCCGATGGGGTTTCACTGCCGCCGACACCAAGGGGGGACAAGACAGATACTCCATTAATCTGATCAGCTAGTACCAATGTGGAGCGTCGAGCACCGGGATTCTGAGGGAATTGTTCAGAAAGTTTAATCTGGATTCTGCTTATCGATTCCTAAATGCCTTCCACTCGTCTTTTATACCAACAATTTACCGCGACCTACTAGTCCTTGTACCACTTTAATTATCAGACTCTGACTGGTTTAAAGAAATACAAACAAGCCAGAGCGTCCTTTATGATAGTGTGGTGCAGCCACTAAAGAATGGGTTGGCAAAGCATGACTGTTAGTAACTCTACCCACCTGCAACTCCTTAAAACTGGAATCGATAAGCAGAACCAGAATCATAAACTACAGAAGACGCCCAACCCTTTCAACGGCCAGTAACTGAGGAGCTCATGGTGCCATACTTTAACTGATTAGGTTCAAATGCTAGGAGCTGAAATCAAAATGACTCCTCACACTGTATACCCAAAGTGCTTTTATACGACTAGTCTAACAAGCTCTCTTGCTCCTTCCTATGTAGACTCATCAGTTTTGTGTATGGTCTTTATGATGTCTTCCATGTTTCATCTCTGTCTTGCTGTGACGTAAATTTCCCAGGTAAAGGAGCAATAAACTTTATTTTATTTTATCTTGCTTTCATCCTTCAGTGGAGGACATAAAGACAAAGTTCAGGAACCTGAGAACCATCTTCCAACGTGAGCACAAAGCGGTGAACTCCAACAAAACCTGTGGCTCGGAGGACTTCTACCTCCCGAAGTGGAAACACTACCGCGAGCTCATGTTCCTGTGCGACTCCTGCGACGAGGACGAGCGGCCCGACGACCTCCACTTCCACGAACCGCAGGAGCCCCGCCTCCTCCACCTGGACGACCAGGCTCCGCCCCCGTCGCTGCTCTACCCCGCCGCCAAGCTGAACGTCGCAGGGCGGAGCCTCGAAGCCCCGCCGTCGCCGACTCCCCCGGACTCCCAGCGCTCCTCGCCGTCCTCGTCCCCGTCCACGTCGTCCTCGCTAGCGGACAGCCGGGTGTCGGGACGCAAGCGGGCGAGCCGCCGGGCGACGGCGACCACCAACGACGTTCTGGACTTCATGAGGACGTTCTGTCAGAATCAGACGGTGTCGCCGCACGCCGGCTTCCTGAAGTACGTGGAGGAGTGTCTGAACGAGACGCCGCCGGACAAAGTGAAGAAACTGAAGAAGAAGATCATCGAGACGATCCACAGCGTTTCAGAGGACGTTTAGTGTTCGGAGCTTAAACCAAACTCAGTGTAGAGATTAGAGTCTTATACTCATGACCAACATTCCTGACAGCTGTGATGACGTTCCTCACATGCTGTCATGTCATTCCAACTTACTGTTCATTTCATTGCACTTAAGGAAGAATAAGGATGTTATGAAAAGACCCAAACAAACAGCGACGTCCTTTCGGTGACCCTCAGCCTCAAGCGTTTCAATGTTTAGAAACGGCTCACAGCAGTTTCATTTATTGAGCAACGTCCACATTTTTCCCTCAAAACAACTGAGCATTGTGCACAGCCTTGAAATTGTACCACAGCCCCTGCAAGACTACGCCATGATGGAGTGTCAGTAGCATCCAGACAACCAGGGCTACGAGGTTAGTGAGTAGGCAGATTTATAAAGAATGCAACTTTACCCTGGAGACGTCACGATACAAGACGTTTGTCTGTCGGTGGTGTTTAAGAAATCCACGATTAAACGCCAAAAAACATAAATTGAATGTGCTGACACACATAGTGTTATATTTCAGTTGACCGAATAGCATCAGCAGCAGCTAGCTAACCTTAAGCTAGCCTGTTAGCCAAAACAAGGTAACATTAGCCTGTCACAGTCCACAAACAATAATATAACGTTTGAGGATGTAGAAATAGTGACTACAGCTGATTTAAATCCAGGACACTGAACAGAACCTCCTCTGGACCAGGCTAGCTGTGCAGCATCAGTTAGCATGTTAAAAGAGAACCACCTTCATGACACTTAAAACTCTGACTTTAGCCTCAACATACCTCGCTAATCTTGCTTCATAGTACAAACCTCCCGCCATATTTAAAGCCTAAACAATACAGGTGATGGGCAACCTAGAAAAATCCGTTAAAGGTTGAAGCTAAAGTCTACAACCATGTTAGTTGAACTGTGAGACTCATAAAACCAAAAACAAACAGGCCATCAGGCTCAAGTTTGTGTTGTCAGACTTGCTAGCCTTTTCTTGGCTGTCAGTTTGACGTAACATCGGATGTTAACATGCCAACATTTAGCATGTTAGCATGTTTTGAGCTTTAAAGTGTAGCCGTGCAGCAGCATGCTAACATCGTGTGCTGACAGAGCTAGAGATGCTAGCGCGCCATTGATGCCTGATACTAGCATTTCAAATTATATCTCCAAGTTATTTCTTTCGGTTGATGATATGATTTCACCAAGAAAGGTCACGAGCATGCGTGAATAATTAACATGTCATTGCAAAAACACAGAGATCTGAATGCTAACACTAGCGAGTCGCTAACTAGAATGCTGACTTGCCAAAGGTTGCAGCTTTCATGCGAACAGTGCAGTGCTAAATGGCAACCTTGTGTGCTAATAGCCCGAGTAAAAACACAAAGGACACCTTAAGGAGGTATTTTAAAAAACACTTGAGTATTTTAAAACTTGTTGCCAAAGCGTCCTCCAGAGAAGCCGAACCAAATTACGTCAAACTAGGAAAGATGACTGAACAAAAGCTGCTAGCATTAGCTTCAGTTCTTTGTGCTTCATTCGTCATTTAAAATGTGCTCCGACACATTCATTTCTGAGGACATCAGACTGAAACTTTGTTCAATTTTCTTGTGAATTACTATTTTTTTACGCTCACACAACGTTACGATGTTCAAACCTAAAGAGTTCAGCCATGAAAACAGTTTCATTAAGTCCTGAACTTGAGAAACTTTCTGACACGTCAGCTTTACCACGTTGTGACCAAACCAGTTTAGGACATGCTGAGTTTTAAAACCGACACCGTCAATAGAAACTGACCTTGTAAAGATGTAATCAAACCTTCTAATGTGTGTCTTTATTATTTAACCTGCTATGAAGGCAGCAGGTAATTCTCATATTTAAGTACTGTAACTCCTTTCTGCTCCGTTACCGGTCTGAAAAATGTTACAAGGAGCGTTTGTTTTGTGCATTTGCTGAGGTTTTATTACAATAATAAGCTTCAGCTGCGAGAAACTTCGTAAAACTGCAAGCAGTCGAGTTAAAATATGTAAAAATACCTGCATGTGAGGAGTTTTTAAAGAGAATGCCGCACTTCTTCTGTTACACCTGGAGGTTTTGGTTTGATCAAAATCTTTTAATGCACTCTGCTGTTTTTTGAATTGCACATTTATATATATATATTAATTATTTCTATCCTTTTTGTTTGTTTGTTTGCACGTTGGTTTAAACTTAACTCAGTGCCTTATCAGAATCGCAGTGGTCAAATTAAATGTACACGTGCAAATATAAGCTCCTTTATTTTTCTTTACAGCCTGAATCTTGTATTTTTATTGTAAAAGCTGCTCAGACGAACCGAGTTTAGTGCAAAACAGGAGTGAAAACATGATTTCAGACGTTACAGGGTGGAAAAACTACTTGAAATTGAACACCGGAGCCTTTTCCACCGTCATCACCAGCTTGCATCTTGAGAAACAAATGGTTGTAGTTCTCCTGCATCCCTCTAGATGGCGATCTCTAATTACACTCTGCACTCTCTGATCTCTCCTCAGCTCTGATCCTCAAAGCCACACATTTATAGCATAAAATATGGATATTTATAAAGACTTACTGTGAAATTTTAGCTTCTCATATCAAATACTGGGTGAGATTTCTCTTTGGTCTTAATTGCCGGACATTTTTTTTTAAATTTGAGGCTGTTTGAACGACGACATCTCAGGAACTATTAAAGATAAAAACCTGAAATCTCCGCTGTCATTTCTCATCATGTCGTTGATTCAGATTCTGGAATATCGGACGAGCAGATCGAACAATCTTTGAATACAGGCTGGTTGAAATATGAAAAAAAAAATGTAAGAAATGCTTTTGTTTTTGTGCTACGTCTCGTCATACCTGCTCAATCAGTTATGAAAGTTTTGATCAGGTATTTTATTTTGAAAAACTATTCCGCATGTTTAGTTTTGTATTACTGTGGCGTGGGTAATGTTGGCTTTAAGATGAGAAACTATTGGATTTATATGTCAGATATTGATACGTCTGAATCAACGACATGATGAGAAACAACAGTGAAGATTTCAGGTTTTTATCTTTAACAGTTCCTGAGATGTCGTCATTCAAACAGCCTCAAATTTCAAGGTGAGAAAGAAGCTGGTGAAAGTGTGTCGTCAGGCCGGGAAGCATTTATGATTTCAATCTATAATTTCACCGACAGCTTTTTAAATATCTGTAGTTTAAGATGTAAAAGCTGATGGTTGAGAAGGCCCCCCATCCCCAGGTGATCTGAGATGGACTAACCCTCATGCGTCTCCTCATCCGAGCCTGAACCTGAGCTCACCTGAACCCTCTTCAACCACAAACCCGTCTCCGGTCCGTCCTCGATCGTGACCCCCGACCTTTCCGTCAGCGGACACACTTGACGGCTTTTCCATTCCCAAGTCCGAACACACCCAGCCGAGGCCAGAGGAGCGCTGCTTCGTTGGAATCCCCACGGCTGCTTTTCCACGTAGGCTCCTTCCAAGTCCTGAATCCTCCAGCCGGGACGCCTGTTTATGCAAAGCCGTGCGAGTCATTATGAAACTGAATGGGTGATTATGTCCGCTTGAATGAAGACGGTTTATCAGATGTGACGGTACGTTACCCGCAAGGCAAGTCTACCCTGGAGAGTTCAGATGATTCAGGTGTGGTGTGTTGAAGGAAGATAATGTAGCCTACAGCCTCCGCTAACTCCACATCCCCACAGCTTGGATGGAACAGTTTGAACGCCATTGCTTCGGAGTATTAAAACATGGAGCTCCCATCCCTATAGAACTAAATATTCCCCTAAACCTCTGAGTTTATTCAAGTGCCCAAACTCTGCCAACTGTACAAACCCGTCAAAAAATGCTGCTTTGAACTTGATGAAATCCATGACAGCAGGTTAAACATGGTCCCGACCATAGACATATATACATAGACGCCGCATTGACTGTGGAGGGACGTGCCTAGAGCTCCGCCATCTTGGTACAGGGCTAGCAGAGGGGGGAGTGAATGTAAGTCTATGGAGGTAAGAGGTACTCCACAATCTTAAAGTAGAATTATTCACTGAATCTTCGACCGATTTCCAAACAGTTTGGTTTGTTAAAAACGTCACACATGTAGCTTTGACACAGGATGCTTGGATGCTTTTGTTCTATTTATGTCTGCCTGTCCGTCCTCCATGTCTGACGTTTGTAACCAACAATATATGTTGACAACTGATGGATTTATGATCACTTTTATAGTGCAGACATGTCATTCCTCTATAGACGTAATGCACTGTAGGGGCGAGTGGCACTGTACCAAGATGGCCGCCGCGTAGGCACGTCGGCTCCAATCACCAGCGGCAGTCAATGCAGCGTCTATGTATATATGTCTATGGTCCCGACAACCTTCCCATTCTTCAGCTCTTAGAGGGGATCCCAAGACATCCTGAGGTAAGATCACCTGACCAGATTCTCACCAATCAGACACCAGTCGTCAAACAGGCTGACAGGTGAACTGCATAACGTTGATTATCTCGCGACAATCTGATCTTCTGCTGGGAAGTCTTGGTTCCTGGGCAGACCGACGCCAGACTGGAAAAACTGCTCAAAAACAGGTTCATGAATGCGACAAAGAGCCCAATGTTGTGTTCCGGCGTCCAAACTCCCAAGATCCCAATCGGCTCAAGATGCGCCAAGACTAGCCAGATCCTCAGAGGCCTCAGCAGGCGACCGACGGGATCCAAAAGAAGTCTCAACACGAGGGCGACCTGCACAATATTAAACAGGTGATTTTGTTGTAATCTTGTGGTCTCCTCCCAACCTTTAGATGCTCAACCACCTTTAGTGGTTATTTTCAGTGAGAATATAGAGTTGTTCCACTCCAGGATCCTTCTAGATGTTTGTGGTCTATAGGTTTTCAGTACAAATATTTAAACTGACTCAATCAGCTGCAATTACTTCCTGGTTAACAGCCAAACCTCTGACTGAATGCACCACTGAGCTAAAAGCAGTATCAGTGTGTAACATCAGTGCTTTGTTAACAGTGATGCGTTCACTTCCTGATGCGCATACTTAGGGGGTATTTGACCAGTGATGCAACCGCTTATCTGAGTTAGTGTTTTCCTCCCCGCTGGGTTTTTAGAACACCCTTTTCAGACTTTAAAATCAAGCCTTTTTGATGTACAATTGACCAATGTTTAAGCTAACCATAGAGCCATGCTAGCTGGGGTTGTTGCTGTGTCCTCTACTGGTTCATCTCAACATCTATTGGTTCGGTTGCCATGATATTTAGTAGTGATGGTGCAGAAACCTGACCTTTGAGAGCCCCTGACGTTACCTCTGTCTAAAACTTCAATTTGTCCAGTACTTTGACTTTATTACACACCTGCATAACTAATGACATCCCATCAGCCTCAGCTCTAGTTGGTGTTTACTGCTGGTTAGCATGCTAACACGCTAAACTAAGATGGCACCACTTTACCTACTTTAAGAAAAACCTTGCAAAGCAGCTAGCATGGTGGTCAACTGTTAGTCTTGTTTCATTCCTTACACAACTACAGCTTCACTGACGCGACTTTTCAGCCAACCAATCATATATTACATGGACTTGTCACCATGGTAACCCAGAAAATGGAGGAGACACTTCAAACATTTGCGAAGCATGATGGTGAATACGAGCTTGTACCTACTTCGGGAGGGAGTCGTAGGTGTCTTGGTGGCCATCATTGCCAGTCTCTTTGCCAGAAACCCAGAAAATGGAGGACGTACATGAAGTATGACAGTGGATACCTTCCTGTACATACTTCCAGAGGGAGTCATAGGTGTCTTGGTGGCCGTCCAGCCACTCTCGACATAACAGTTCATTCTCCTTAGCTCATGCTAAAGCCTACAAAAGATGTTTGATTAACCCAGTCTCCACAAACTTACACTGCTATTCCACTAATAGCTTGTACCTACTTTGGGAGGGAGTCATAGGTGTCTTGGTGGCCGTCCTGACTACTCTCTTTCCCAGAAACCCAGGAAATGGAGGCAACACTTCAAAAATCTGCGAAGCATGATGCTGAATCCTAGCTTGTTCGTACTTCGGGAGGGAGTCATAGGTGTCTTGGTGGCCATCCTCATTAGTGTCTTTCCCAGAAACCCAGACAATGGAGATGCTTCGAACATCCATGAAGCATGGTGGTGAATACTAGCTGGTACGTCCTTAAGGAGGAAGTCATAGTTGTCTTGGTGGCCATCATTGCTAGTCTCTTTGCCAGAAACCCAGAAAATGGAGGCAACGCTTCAAACATCTGTAAAGCACGATGGTGAATCCTAGCTTGTTCGTACTTCGGGAGGGAGTCAAAGGTGTCTTGGTGGCCGTCCAGCCAGTCTTGACATAACTGTTCATTTTTCCTTAGCTCATGCTAAAGCTTATAAATTATGTTTGTTAAGCCAGTCTCCACAAACGCACGTTGCTATGCTACTAATAGCTTGAAACTACTTGAGGTGGGAGTCATAGGTGTCTTGGTGGCCATCCTCTCTAGTGTCTTTCCCAGAAAACCAGAAAATGGAGGAGAGACTTCAAACATCTGCGAATCATGCTGATGAATACTAGCTTGTACCTACTTTGGAAGGGAGTCATAGGTGTCTTGGTGGGCATCCCGCCACTCTTGACATAACAGTTCATTTTTCCTTAGCTCATGCCGTCATTGCTAGTCTCTTTGCCACCTTGAAAATGGAGGAGAGACTTCAAACATCTGTGAAACATGGTGGTGAATACTAGCTGGTACATACTTCAGGAGGGAGTCATAGGTGTCTTGGTGGCCGTTCTTACTAGTCTCTCTTCCAGATACCCAGAAAGTAGAAGAGACACTTCAAACATCTGTGAAGCATCATGAAGGTGAATACTAGCTTGTACCTACTTTGGAAGGGAGTCGTAGGTGTCTTGATGGCCGTCCTGACTAGTCGCTTTCCCAGTAACCCAGAAAATAGAGAAGATGCTTCAAACATTTAGCAAAAGGGTCGCATCTTAACTCAAAACATGTCATTTTTCCGATCCCTAGCCAAGTAATTTTGGTGGCAAACTTCAACTGAACGTCTAACGTCGAAAAACGTCCAACAAAGTGGGATATTTCCCGAAACCTAACTAGTTTTTAAGGCTAAACCGAACCAGAAAGTGAGCGAAAACCCAAAAGTAAACAACAACAGAATGAAAACTTGATGGTTTGATGGACTTTTGGACATTACAGGACACAAATCTGGTCTCCTGGCTGGTTTATTCGTCCAACCGCCGTCCCGTCCTGCTAACGTGGACTTGTCATGGAGACTTTTAATACATAAAGTTCCGGTGACTCCGATGCTCCCTGCCACACTTGAACCCGACTCCGGCTGTCGTTCACTGTGAACCATGTAAAGGATTTGATCCAGCAGAACCCTCTAATCTGGTTTTCCCGCAGTAATCTGGTTCCGGTGTGAATGGGACCAGGTCTGCTGTGGAGGATTGGATTACCACTCATCAGCAGGAAACTCAGGAAACCCTCCCTCTGCTTTCAGCCCTGCAGCACTTCTCACTTCTTTCACTTTACTTTCTCTTTTAAAGTTTCTCGCATTCGTTTCGTTTTGGTGCGTAAAACCTCATTTACTTGTACTTTTCAGCCATCCTCTCCCTTTCCATCTTTTCCTTCCTCCCTCTCTGTCTCCCTCTACCTCGCTGCACCTCTCTGCTCTCCTTTCTCTTCGCTCACTGAGTCGCAGTAAATCCTATTGTGATGCTAAACTGATTTTCGGAAGAGAGAGAGCGACAGACAGATAGAGAGACGCACAGAAACGCTGAGGACGTTTGGATTCCTCTTTCTGCGGATCTCGTCGGATTTGACCTCATCTTGAAGTTTCTCCCCTCGGGGAACTTTCTAACTTTCCTCCCCGGGCTCCAGAGGCTGGTTTCGGGGTGTTTTTTGGAGGAGGAAGGGTGGGGAGTCCGTGCGCCGGGAGGATCCGCCGCTCCGTGCGCAACAGGAATGCACTTTGCAGGAAACGCAGCTCGGCGCTCGGACACCTCCAGCCCCGCGTCCCCCTGAAGAGGAGATATAAATGAAAGCGGGCGATGCGCCGGTGAAGGATCGTTGTCTTCGCACCGGTTCTCCCCGGAGACAGAGCGCTCCCCCCGGCCGGGCATGGAGAGCGGAGGCCGGGCGGGGCTCCGGCGGCAGGCGGCGGGCGGAGGAGGAGAAGGAGGCGGCTGTGTGCTGGTGGAGGCCCGGCTGCAGGGAGGAGCGCCGTGGGGCTTCACCCTGCAGGGCGGCCTGGAGCACGGAGAGCCGCTCATCATCTCCAAGGTACACAACTTTATGGATTATATGAAGTGTGGTGCGCATGACATGCAACACAAACACATGTGAGAATATTATGGGATGTTGCTTTATAATTAATTAAATGTATTTGGAGCTGTTGTGGCTTCAGCATGTCAGTAGCAGAAGAAACAGGCCACAGTTTTATTAAATAAATGCACAAAACTACAAGTTAAAGTCAAAAGCTGCCTTTATGTTGTTGGCAAACCTGAGGTTGCAGTTTAAAGGTCCTCTTCAGCAATTTTATTATCACGCTTCAGTAAAGTTTGTGACCTCCAAGCAACAGATTAAAACAGGAATAATCACAATTTAAGCAACTAAAGCAGAGATATCTCACTAACAAGCAGAGCAGCGTTTTTTGCACATTTAAAGTTGTTTGCACCATATGCGTTGTAGATTTGGTGAATCATTTGCACATTCCTGCACGTCATAAACAGTCCAGCAGCTTTTTTTATCACTTAAAACTCCCTGGATTCGCCACACTCGCTGTTTATTTAACCTGCTTTCTTTTTAAAATCTATTTATCTGTCTTTAAAAATGCTCTACTTGTTTGCTGTAACGCACCAAATCACTGCAATCGAACAGCAGCGCCTACATTTCCCACAATGCATCCAGTGACACAGCCTCATTCGAACTTCTCTCCTCAACTTTGCCCTGCAGGCTTTTTTGTTTTGCATTTTTGTAGTTTCCGAACCCAAGCCGACACTTTCCTTCCTCCAGAGCTGTAAAATTAACTGTAAATAAAGAAAATTAAGCTGCGTATCTGAACCACAAAGAACCAGTAGATAATTACTTGAGAAATCCCAGCATGCTTCACTTACTGTCCGCTAGCTCATGTTATTGCCCAACATATGAGTTTAAAATTTAGATTCTGTGTAGTTCCCATTAAAAAAATCCACAATGCAACCAAAAAGTAGCATCTAGTGTTTGTTCCTGTGCACTGCTTTCTGCTAACAATCCCACAATGCAACGCTCCGTGTGTTAAGGACGCCATAATCGTGTGACCCAACAACCGTCCAAAACACCAACTCATGGCTCACTATTGAGTATTAAATGACCAAACAAGTGATTTCTGGCACTTTAAACCAATGAGCATCTGTAAATGGCACTTTTTAATAATGCAGTTTAGTGATTCGACCAAACAAAACCTTAAATTTGACTGTCTTAGATTGAATAGTGATGGTAGATAGCATCATCAGAGTTAGCTTAGCATAGCTTCTGCACACAGATCATCAGCTGTGTTGAGTTTGACGGACTGTCGTATGGAAAGTGACCCCTAACGATGCCCCCGCCGTCCTTATGGCCTCATTTTATTAACATGCAAATCAGGCTTCTGTGCGTGTCGATGTTATTCTGGGCTGGAGGCCAAACGGCTGCAAAATGGGACAAGAATGTGAATAATGTGTGTTTGAACACAATCGTGCTTTTATTTTGGTACTGTACTTAGATCAGCGTTTGACCCAGCAGCAGCCTGGCTTCAGGTTTCTGCTTTTAGATTCCATATTTGCTCAGTTTGTCTTTACATATCCATTGTTTTTCTCTTTATACATTCTGTGATTCCTTTTAAGACTCCAACCACCTGTTTTATCAACATTTAGTTTGATTCAGAAGAAGTAGAAATGCAGAAAACACTTGAAAGTTAACAAAGCAAGCTTCAGTGAGATGGAAAGGTGACCTCTTTATCTCGTTGCAGCCTCTTCCTCTGCATTGGTTTAACGCCATCCGACTGTAAAATGAGTAAGTTTGGTACCGTTGGCTTGCTTCCAACCAGTTTGGTGCATTTCTTGGGATTTTAAATCAGGGTCAACGGTCACAGTGAAGGTTTCCGTTAATCCAAGCGGGTCAGCTCAGGTTAAATACTCTTAATATGTCTAAATCTGAAGACCTCATGACTGGCATCAAACCGCATGTGTGCCAAGGTTGCGCCTTCAAAATAAAGGTGAAGACTTAAACAACTGATCCATTTCAAACCCAGTTGGGTGGGTTTACCTCAGCACTTAGTGGTGTTTTGCTGTAGCAATTAGATCATAAAGATATCAGCCTTTATAAAGGAACAGCTACAATAAAGATGAATGATACGCATATTATTCAGGGTAGTAGTTTGCTGCATTCTGATTGGCTAACTAAAGTGGGCTGCCTTGCCAAACTGTTCAAAACGATTGACCCAACTTTTACTGGTTCCAACCAGTCAAGTTAAGGGTTTGGCCTTACTTATGAAGGACCATATACTGGATATAAAAGATGGATGAAGCCTCCAAATCTGAGGTGGAAATTACTTAAAGCTGCATTCTCACTAAGAGCCAGCAGGGGGCGACTCCTCTGGTTGCACGAAGATGTACATATGTATAAAAACCTATGGGAAAACGACCCGACTTTTCACTTGGGTTGCTACCTCAGAAAGCATTTTCCTAATGAGTTCATGGTTTCAATCGCTAGTTTCAAGACTTTTTGAATACAAGATGATGATAATTTTGTAAATTATGAACTCATTTAGAGGTAAATAGGCAATAAAGTATGGTGTGTTTTACTATATTGGGATTCGTAGCGTCCTCGAGTTCCCAGTCGGATTCTGTGCTGCTTATGTCTGGTTTCAGAAGACCGAGATGGTGACGTTGGTCCACAAGTCAATGGGTAACATTACAGCAGCTACGTCCAACTTTTATATACAGCCAAAAGAAGAAGCTGTAAAGACTTCAAGTAAGTTTGGGCCCCTTAGCTTCAAACTTAAGTCGGACTGAGATAAAGATTTGACTTGGTTGTTGTCAATTCCTCAGATTTTTACAGGTTGAGGTATAAAATGTTATAATAAATTCGTAAATTGGGCGTAAAAATACGAAAATAAGAGCCACAATATCAACAAAAGTCACACTAATCCAATGGTTTCCAGTTTGGGGATGATTTAAAGGGCCGCTTCGCTCGTTTATGTTGCCGTTGCCTGTCTGTGAAACCAATTCTATAACATTTTTAGTGGTTCTGAGGCAGTTTGGTTGGTGTTGTCGTGACAAAATCAGAGTTATATCGGCTTGAACCTTTAGATTTATATAAAAACACCAAACTGTTGCAAACTGGAAGTGTTGGTTCGAAGACAGGTAGGAAGTGCTTGACGAGCTCCATTATTAGAAATGTAGGAATCAGTATTTTTGCAGCTTGAACCCAACCAAAGACCAAAAATCCGGATATTGTAACGTCTGTTGTTTGTTTTTTTTACTCCTTTTTAATTCTAAATGTGCTGGAATACCCCTTTATATCCCACTCTTAATACTAGGGACTAGAAGTCAAGATGTTTTAGCCTCAGGACAGGGATTTTTGCTCTTTTTTTTGCTAAATACTTGAAGAATTCATCTCTAAAATATCCTTCAGGTGGAGCCGTCTAAAAAAGGAGAAACGACTCTTTGGGAGAACTGAGCATAACTCACGTCCACGCTTAATCTTTAACCTGCGATGACGGCTCACAAGCGGCTTCGCTTTTAGGGTTTTCGCGAGCCGAGCGAGGTCGGCCGGAACCCTTGTGAAACCTCGGAGCGCCCTGTCCGAGCCCCCCCACCGCTCTCCGAGGATACTTCCCCCCAAATCACACAGTCTTTATTGATTAGAGGAGGTATGTTGTTTCAGTCACGGTATGAGCAGGCCGAGCCACTCTGTTTAGATATCTCCGTCTGCAGGATAATGAATTTCAGCTGGAATACCAAAGCCGCTGACACACACACACACACACACACACTCACACACTCTTTTGCGGAGTTGCTGGGTGATTCTGCGGCCCTTATTTGGGTATATTTATTCCTGAAAAAGGCAAACAGAGCCGGCACCGTTCTGCGGAGCTCGGGAATGGTTTAGATTTTGACGCTGGTTCTTTCTCCCGCAGCTCTGAGAGGATGTTTCTTTACGCTCTGCTCTTTAGACGCAGCTCACATTTGAGTTACTTTTAATTGCATATCAGCGTCGGTGCGGATAAACGCGAAGCCTTGGCCTTGCGTTGGTGTTTTGTCTCCACAGGGGTGATTAAGGTCACTCAGCACGTACTGTACATGCAGACTTTCGGCAGTGTGTGGGCTACGATGCATTATGCTTTTGCTGAAACGTAACACATGTTGTAATTCAGATGAGGGCCAGGCACACCCTGCGAGAAATTCTTGGCAGCGGTTTTAACATTTCGAAGAGTCCCAGGTGGGCGGGGTTTATTGTTTCAGGACAGGGCTCGATACCTTCGTCGATCACAGGGAAGTATGCAAAAGCAACTATCAAATAAAGTCGCTTTCTGGTGTAAGTTACTCCATTCCAGCCCTCGTGGTGAACCTGACGTTTACCAGGTTACATCCGATCCTCTACAGGTTCCTGAGTTTGAGTTAATGGGTCAGATTTGCTACTGGAACCAGAAAATCACCATTTGGAAAAAGAGTGGGAGGATATTAATGGAACACACCTTTCTCAAACCATAATATCTCCTTCACAGAGCATTGAATCTAAAAAATCCACATCTAGACTCTCATCTGAAGAAGTACAATTCAAGTTAGAGCTAAACTTGAAGTGTAAAATCTGTATCGACTTTGTTTTTGTCAAGACAAATTGAGGGTTTTCCCCATTCAGTTCAATGCAATCAGATTTTTACTCAGAACAGCATCTAGTGGCCATGACAGGAACTGCACCAATTACTCGCAAATTACTTGAATTCAACATATATTGGTTGCCACCTGGTGACTTTCAAGTAATAGCACTGGGGGACTTCAACCCCTTTTAAATCTAGGCTATCATGGAATTTTGCTTTATATATATAATGTTCTTGATAAAAATTCAAAGTGGTGTCTAGTGAAGTCACCAAGCTAATTTTATATAGCTAGCTAGGAGCTCGAAAAAAGTAGCTGATATGTAGCTAGCTAGGAGCTCAACCAATAAATATGAAAAAGTAGCTGATATGTAGCTAGCTACGAATGCAACCAATATATATGAAAAAGTAGCTTATATGTAGCTAGCTAGGAACGCAACCGATATTTATGAAAAAGTAACTGGTATGTAGCCAGCTAGGAACACAAACAATATATAAGAAAAAGTAGCTGGTTTGTAGCTAGGAACGCAACCAATATATATGTAAAAGTAGCTGAGCTAGATAGGAATGCAACCAATATATATCAAAAAGGAACTGATATGTAGCTAGATAGGAACGCAATCAATATATATGAAAAAGTAGCTGATATGTAGCTAGCTAGGAATGCAGCCAATATATATGAAAAAGTAGCTGATATGTAGCTAGCTAGGAATGCAACCAATATATATGAAAAAGTAGCTGATATGTAGCTAGCTAGGAATGCAACCAATATATATGAAAAAGTAGCTGTTATGTAGCTAGCCAGGAACGCAGCCAATATATAAGAAAAAGTAGCTGATATGTAGCTAGCTAGGAATGCAACCAATATATATATGTGAAAAAGTAGCTGATATGTAGCTAGGAATGCAACCAATATATATGAAAAAATAGCTGATATGTAGCTAGCTAGGAACGCAACCAATATATATGAAAAAGTAGCTGATATGTAGCTAGCTAGGAATGCAACCAATATATATGAAAAAGTAGCTGATATGTAGCTAGCCAGGAACGCAGCCAATATATAAGAAAAAGTAGCTGATATGTAGCTAGCTAGGAATGCAACCAATATATATGAAAAAGTAGCTGATATGTAGCTAGCTAGGAATGCAACCAATATATATATATATATGAAAAAGTAGCTGATATGTAGCTAGCTAGGAATGCAGCCAATATATATGAAAAAGTAGCTGATATGTAGCTAGCTAGGAATGCAACCATTATATAAGAAAAAGTAGCTGTTATGTAGCTAGCCAGGAACGCAGCCAATATATAAGAAAAAGTAGCTGATATGTAGCTAGCTAGGAATGCAACCAATATATATATGTGAAAAAGTAGCTGATATGTAGCTAGGAACGCAACCAATATATATGAAAAAATAGCTGATATGTAGCTAGCTAGGAACGCAACCAATATATATGAAAAAGTAGCTGATATGTAGCTAGCTAGGAATGCAACCAATATATATGAAAAAGTAGCTGATATGTAGCTAGCTAGGAATGCAACCAATATATAAGAAAAAGTAGCTGATATGTAGCTAGCCAGGAACGCAGCCAATATATAAGAAAAAGTAGCTGATATGTAGCTAGCTAGGAATGCAACCAATATATATATGTGAAAAAGTAGCTGATAGCTAGCTAGGAACGCAACCAATATATATGAAAAAGTAGCTGATATGTAGCTAGCTAGGAATGCAACCAATATATATATGTGAAAAAGTACAGCTAGCTAGGAATGCAACCAATATATATGTAAAAGTAGCTGATATGTAGCTAGCTAGGAATGCAACCAATAGATATGAAAAAGCAGCTGATATGTAGCTAGCTAGTTATATACATAAAGCAAAAGTCTATGATAGCCCAAATTTAAAAGGACATATTGGTTGAGCTCCTAGTTAGCTAGCTAGCTATATAAAATTAGCATGAACTTAGTAATTAGGTTAGCCTACCAAAGTCAAATCGAGCTTACAGAAAAATACTGCAAGTTCTGTCAATGAAGAAGTCGTACAGTCTTTTTATAGCATCAAACTAATCAAAAACAAAATAATCAAAAAATAAACAACTGGACAAACATCAGTGTACTGAAAAAAAACTTTACAATATAGTATATGATTATTTTTTTAGTTTATCCACGAACATAGAGGAGGTCTGGTTATGGCACATACTGTAACCAGCCAGCAGGGGGCGATCAACATATTTTGGCTTCCTGTCTGGGGTAGCCTCGCATAGTCAGACCATTCTCTCGTGTGGTATTGAATGGTCTGACTGCACCTCAGTAGGGGAAAAAATACCCTTCTTACATGTTGGAATTTCGTTAAACATTCGCCCATTAATATTGCTCTGGGAAGCATACATAGAATCATACGGATTATAACGCAATCAACATCAACATACGTGTGGTAAAAGTTCAATCAGGTGGTCCGCTGCAGCCATTAGTAGGTTGTGTTGTGCTATAAGTTGCAATACATAATATGTGCCTTTATAACACCATCATATGTGGTTAATTCTCACTTTAATGTACATTCCTTTGATTTAGTTTAGATTTAAAATGTTCTTTTGCATGAAAACACCAGACGTTGCCACCTTGATGTCTCACATGCAGACTTTTTTTGCTGGTGCTACGATGGCGCCATTAAACACCACATTTGGTGCCATTTACAGATCCAACGGAGGGTTTTTTGGATTCCTCCGATGGCAGTTATGTCATCTGTGGCTTTACGACAAAGAGCTAGTTGACCCTTGAACTTGTTGGGTGTTTTGTTTTTCTTAAGAATGAGGCCGAACTTTTACAGATGTCACTCACACCCAGCTGGTAAGTGGTCAAAATGGGAACCAGGACTCTTCCACATGAGGACAACCTGCATTCTCACTTTAATACGTTGACTAATCCAGATGAGAACCAACCAAAGCAATCAAACAGGCATCAGGTGACGTCTGCTCAGAGACAGACGTTTGACTATCTCACACCAGGTTCGACAACAAGGCAACGTGACCTTTATGGAAAGAGACGGTCGCTGATAAACCGGCCGATGCAGACGTATGTTCTGATACTGCAGCAAACACTGACAGGCGGCTAAGAGGCATCACCGTCAGCATGATAAAGCAGCTGGGTCATGCTGATAAGTACAGTACTCCTGTTAGTGGGAGTTTCAGCTGCATCATCATCGCTTCAGACCAAATACAGGAGTGATGATTTGTGAAATCTGGGTTTGTAATTGGTGTTGTGGTTTTGACAGAAATGAATCAGCACTTTCCAAAAGTAACGGCAGCAGTTTTAAAACTCGAAGGTCTTTCATTTATTAATCATCGTAGAACAACATGGTGGGTTAGATATTTTCAGAAAAACTATAAAGTCCCAGTTGTAATCACGACATACACAGATCAGGCATAGCACCATGACCACCTACCTAATATTGTGTTGGTCCCCCTTATGTGGTCCATAATGCTCTGAACCATTGGGCATGGACCAGAGGACCTCTCAGGGTGTCCTATGGGGTCCGGAACCAGGACGTTTGGATGTCTAAGTCTCAACACGGATGTTAAAATCCAAGGTTTTCCATCAGAACACCACATAGGACCAATCTGATCAATGTTATTCACTTCACCTGGCAGTGGTCAGGATGTTGTGGCTGATCGGTGTAAATGCTAATGCTATTAGCATGTACAAAATGGTAGCACTGTTTTCCACCATGTTCTCTTTGACTTTGGCTGATGCAACATGTTCAAGTGTTCTTTCTTTTTCTGGCAGTTTCGTATGTTTTAGCCGCCAATTGGGTATTTCAGCAGGGTATATTAGCAGGTCGACAACAACATAACTGATCTTGCTTCACAGTTTGGAAGTAGTTAGCATTACAGTAGAGTTTGATAAAGAAAAATGTAAATATAGGCTAATATTTCTTTCTCATGTGACGTAAATGCTAATGCTATTAGCACGTACCAAACTGCAGCACTGTATTCCAGCATATTTCCATTGACTTTGGCTGATAGAAGACATTTATGTTTGCTTTTTTGTTGGCATTACCTACGTTTTAGCCCCAGGGTGGGAGTTTTCACAAAAACTATAATTTTCCGATTGTAATTACGACATAAATGCTAATGCTATTAGCATGTAGGAAACTGATACTGATGCGGCAAATGACCTAAGCTAACTAGCCCCTGGGAAAAAGTTACCCTACTTAGTATGTAGAAGACAATAGATTGGCTTATATTTTGCAGTTTAGAGCTAGTTAATAGTTTAAGTTAAGATGGTCGTTATAAAACAATGTACTTGAACAAGCAGCACAGCATTGCACTTGTTTTCATCCAATACTTTCCAAGATGAACTGCTTTTAAGGTAAAGACTAGCTGATGTATTTGGGAATTGTAACGCTCTGTTGGGTTATACGTTTATTTAGGTCAGTAGGTGAGAGTGTAGAATTCTTTACATTCAGTAAAAAGCAGGGGGATGTCAGCCTTTCTCTAACATAACCTGTCATTAAACTTAAGCACCAGCTCTTTGCATTGCATTGAACAATAGGCCACACTGGTATTTCATTTCTTGCTTGTTGTTGTTGCATTTTTGGTTTTATAAAGGATTTCGCCGCCTCGGAGGAATCCAGAGCTCCTCAGAACAGTATGATAAGCTGTGAAGGCTGCAGGGGGAAAAAACTCACTAATAATTATGAGACAGACAGGATGTAAGAATGACAAAGCTTCCAGGCAAACGGCCAAAACCGCCTGCTTTTCCCTGCACTGACCCTCTTCATGACACGCACACATACGCACCGCTAGCAGCAGGACAATAGGAACCCTGATAGCAGCTGCCACAGCAAGTGTGACTCGACAAGTTTCATCACTGGGGGTAGAGCCAGGACACGTTTAGCCTAGCTTAGCACAGAGGGGGTCGACCTGTTCGAGGTCACTGTGTTGGGGTGTAATTTCTGAGCTTTGGGATCGAATGAAAATGTCAGCACTGAACTTGCAGAATGAATTTGGAGTTCAGTACCAGGTGCAGTCCGGTTTTTAAGGTGTGTTTTTATATGCATGAGTGCAATGAAAGGTCAGCCCCACGGCATTTCCACCTTAAAGCCGCAGTGTACTGGTGAGAGTCTCAAAAACACAGATTCAGACTTTTGTGCTTCATGCTAACGATCCTTTGAGAAACGATCCTGTCAACATGCAGGTTCGACCTTTCTTTATCATTTTTCTTCTTTAAAATCGGTTTCAAGCTCCATATTTTTTAGCAGAATTACTTTAATATTACAACTTGTGCAAGCCAAAGCTGCTTGACGGTGTTTGAGCAGAGTCGTAGAGGAGCTGGTGCGGTCGAGCTGCAGCAACCAGTGAAAAGAAATCATACAAAACTTTACTTATCACAAAAGAAATGATGGTGCCTGATATTGCCAAGAAAGCAAAAATGCTTGACAAGATAAAATAATAGAAAAACAATAAGATATGAGTACAATATATTAGTCAAAATAAATGTAGGTAGGCTAAAATAAGACTAGAATAGAAAAGTAATAAAAAACTAGAAAAGCACTCAGAGCGGTCATACCTCCACCAAGGAGCTTCAATCTCAATCTCCCAATTCACATATTTTCTATGGAACGTTACAGATACAAATGTAATTACATACAGTTCAAATGTCCTACCGACAATGCGGCCTTCACCCCATCCGACCTAATGAACAGGCGCGGCCTCTAGCGCGGCAGCTCCTAACAGCCTCCCAGCTTCTTAGACAACCGGAGATAAGAATGCCGGCCCAACCGTGCGTATGTCGCTCAGGAAGGAAAGAGAAGTCCGTCATTGTCGCTGTCTGTCGCATGGAGACCCACAATGTCATGTGGTCACAGGGGGTTACCCCAAAAACAAGAGTGCCCTCTGGTGGCTTTTAGAGTAAACCGCATTTAATCGTCCACCTGGTTACACTTACATTTAAAAAAATTCCTGGATCCAGACGGTGATCCGGATCAGTCCCAAACTGTCATCATTTGTTCCTTGTTCCATTTCACACATTTCCTGAAAATTTCATCCAAATTCATTGATTACTTTTCAAATTATTTTGCACACAAACAAACAAACAAACCAAAGCCGGCCATCACATGACCTCCTTGGCAGAGGTAATAACTGCAATGATTCTGAGATAATGAAGTAACATCATGAAATATTGCGCTAGAAATTGAAATATTACGCGTGCAATTGAAATATCGCACCTAAAAAATGAAATATTGCTCATGAAATTGAATTACACAGCCATACACATGGTACTGAAACTAGTTTTGCACAAATTATTGAGGAAAGCAATATTACAAATCACATTTAAGTAACTGTTTTGACTTAAAAGTGGCAGGAACTTCATGGATCTTCACCTTTAATGGGAAGTTGAGTTATATCTAAGCCACTTTAAGTCAGGAAGGGATCATTTTCTGGAAATAAACCTTCTGAGTTTGTAACTTTGATGCATAGAGAAGGCTTTTTAGGTGTTTCATTAAAGATCGGGGAAGGACTTCAATTGACTGCTACCCCCGTAACTTCAAATGCGCAAACGTTTGAGCCATAAAATCATTGTGCACACCACTTTGTCATTAAGTGTTGTGTGTTTCTGAATGCAGGTGGAAGAAGGCGGTAAGGCCGACAGCTTGGAGGAGCCGCTGCTGGTCGGGGATGAGATTATCGTCATTAACGACGTGGAGCTGACTGGATACCGACAGGAGGCCATCGCTCTGGTCAAAGGATCATACAAGACTCTGCAGCTCACCGTCCGCAGGTAAACACCAACACTCCGACGAGGCCCTACCACTTGGTAAAACACCAATACAGTACGAAGATAGTACTTCTAGTTTTGGTACTCAGCGTAGAGGCACATATGATTCTGACTGTTAGCTCGCAGGGTTAAACTTCCCACCAGCCTGAACCCAACCTGACACCTGATAATCCCATTGGGACCCATTGGGTTGCAGTTGGCCAGGGAAACACTAGTTTGTGTGTTAGAGAAAGGTTGGAAGGTAAATCCCTCTGGTTGACGGGTAATGATCAGCAGGAAACTCAGCAACAAGGGGGGAAATGATGATGAATCACTCACAAGACTTTCCACGGTTGGACTGAAACTGTTTTTTCTTAATACATTTGTAGATTTTCTTCAACTAGTTCATCATTCGGTGAGGAAAAGCTCACTCTTTAGCTCTGTCCTGTGCCCCCTGGTAATTTAACCAATGGATCTGGATGGGATTTGATGATATTACAGGATGCAGTCTGCATTAGAGATGGACATTCAGCAGGACAGGCCAAAACTTACTACAAATAACGACTAATAGGTAATTCTGCAGGCACCAACAAAACAGATACCTACCTGTAGCTGACATTATAATGATCCATTATAGGATGTTTGCTGTAACTTCTGTACGTCTCCATATTGGTTTCAGTGTAGGTTTATATGTTGGTGCTGATATGGGTCCATTATTGGCAAACCATTTTTATTATTGATTTCACTTGATGCATGTTAGAGTTGTGGCAGAGCTTCATGGACTAACCTTGGGGAAAACCTATGGGAAAAAGTTGATTTTTAATTCAAAGTTTTGCTCCAGATTTGCTAGAACGTTTCCTGTTTGCAGCAGATTAATTTTTTGGCAGGTGTTGGAGTGAGGCTTGGTCTGTTCCGTCCACTTGTTCTACCCACTTTGTCCTCAGTCTCAACCGTGTTCGGACTGTTTTATTCATGAACTTTGCACAACGAATGACTTCTTCTGCAGGATTTCTTTTGTTGCTTCCTTGTAGTCGGTATAATCTGTAACTGGTCAGGATTCTGCAGGACATCCTGGTTCACAGTCCAAATCAGAGCTGGGTGTCTGTAGTAAACACCAGCAGCTGGACTCTCTTTATCACCTGCTACCATCCATTATGTATTATTATTACTGACATTAGAGTTTGTTGTTCATAATATAATTAACAGATCAAACTGGTCTTGGGTGTATTGATCGTCCTTTAAAATTCACCTCATTCGCCACACATCAGTGAGGCTGTAGACAGGAAGCTAGCTCAGTTAGCTTGTTGTGTGTCTGTAAATACGTACTTTAACTGTCTAATAAGTAGATTTACCTCAACCTGGGACACAGTTCTTCTCTTTAGCTTAAGTTAATAACCGATGATACTTAAAGTAGGAGCTCTGTCAGCTCAGTTACCCTAAACATGCTGTTAGCTAGCTGATTAGTTAGCATACATACAAATGTTAGCGTTAGCTCAGTTAGCACGTTGAGTATCTGTAAATAACTGTCTAATAAGTAGATATATCTCAACCTGGGACACAGTTCTTGTCTTTAGTTTCTTTAGTTTATAACCGATGAGATTTAGAGTAGGAGCTCTGTCAGCAAAGTTAGCCTAAACACACTGTTAGCTAGCTGATTAGCTCGGACCCTCATTCAACAAATGTTAGCGTTAGCTTAGTTAACTTAAACTTTGTGTAATTACTGCCTAATGTCACAGTTGTTGACACACAATCTAATCTACTTATATATCATATGTAAACTGTATCCATAAACTATTTTTATGAATATGTTGGATATTGCTTTTTTTAAAGCTAATGCTAAGAGTCCGTTTAGCTAAGCAATGTCAGCTAATGAAAGCTACAGCTAAAGTTAGTGAACAAAATACATTTTTATTGTGATTGCTAGCAAATGTTAAACATTATTTGTTGATAATGGTGTGTCTAAATGTACTGTTGATAACTTTAGTTCTAATATTTTTAATTTTGTTGAAGATAAGAGCAAAGTTAAGAAGTTAAAAAGAGTTAATTAAATGTAAATTTAAAAAAAGCTGATATGATGGAACGATGGTGTAACACTGGTGATGCTACTACAATTTATAGACCGCACTCTAAAAACTTAATTTAATGCATGGTTGGAAGATTTAAAAAAAAAAAAAAAGGAATTTACTGATTTACATAAACCTTTTGAACTGCAAACATTTGATGTGCTGGGTTGACATAAAAATTAAACTCCAAAAACGAACGAAGCATTTCTGCATTGGTTGAGTTCGAACTAAATCCAAGTTGAGGTAATTTAATGAAATTTGCTTGATGATATTTTTAGTCACCTTGTGTTCATGATTTCAAGTCATGTTCTCTTCTTGTTTAACACTGGAACAAAATTTTCTCTAAAAATATGCCAACTTAAAAAAAACTTGTGTTCATAACTATGGAAATTGATACATAACACTTTAGAAAATCCTTTTAAATAAATGGAAATAGTGTTAAAACAACTTCAGTTTTATAACTGAAAAACCTGCTACCAATCATTAGATAGGTGCTAATTTAAAATACCTTTGATTACAAAGGACCAGCTAATTCTTTTAACTTAATTTAGTTTGTTGGTTGAACACAACATCATCAGAAGCTGTCATAATTTAAAAAGATTAATGCAAACAGTTTTTTTTTTTTTTGGTGTAGCCGAAACATAATTTTTTAGAGTGTAGGGCTGAACAATGCATGCATTATCCAAATCACAGGAGCTGTTTCATTACAAATGAAGCATTGTGGTGCTCGACTAAAGACGTAAGAAAACATGTCTGTTTGGTACCAACTGCAGCAAAAATCACATTATTTTTAGATTTGTTTCAGTAGAGAATTGCAAAATGTACCTTTACCACTAAATTCATGACCCATATCACAATATCTGTCATAATAGTCACAATATGATATGTTATTCAGTCAGACACTCTAATACTACCTTTTCTTCATTTCGAGGAATTTTAGAGGCTATTTAAGGGTGAGTTGAGGAGTGGGAGATACTGGAAGGTGTGTCTCGTCACCCAGCATCTCCGTCGGTGTTCGGCTTGTCTCACTGCCAGGTGCAAAGCCAGGTATGTGTTTGGGTTTGGGGTGTGACTCCCAGCGAGGCTGCTGTTGCTACTGCAGCTTTTATTTACTGGAAGACGCGTGAGAGGCGCAACACAATGCAGGACTTTAGACTTTAGACCGCAAACGCACACCGGTGCATAGTGCGGCAGGTGCACGAGCACACGTGGCCTGATGGGAAGGCGTGGCGAGGAGGGAAGTGGAGCGTGTTTTGGTCTGGTCTGCTTCCTGTTTGCATCTGATGGACCAACGTGACCATGCACAGGTCTGTTTGTTTGTCCTGTTGAGTTCTGGTGTGTCGGTGTGTATACTCCCGGCTCTAATGGGTTTGTACGGAGGCAAACTAGCAGCTTTGAAGGCTGGACTCTTGGGGTCGTGTGCAGTCGACTGTGCAGCAGGTCAAACTCGGCGGGTTTGTGCATTAGAAAAGGCAATCAGTCATAATAGTCCAAAGTTCTGGATGCTGTTTCCTCAAAACAGAAAGATAGAAAGTCTATTGCGCCTTTTATAACTCCTGTCTGATATGTTGTGTAATATCAAGCTAATCATTTGACAGTTGTAGGACACGTCAAGTGGTCACAGTACAGTACCTGGGATGTGTAGTTTCAGGAAGTAAACAGGATTAAATAAGTGTGTTTTTGGAGTGTTGGCGTGTACTGACACTTCAAGAAGCTGCTGGTTCCAAAACCGTTATAACATATATAGAACCAAGTAGTCTCACAAGCAAACTACCCATATAACTTCCTTTATGTAGCGCCTTTTAAAATCAGTCCAAGTAAGGGAAAAGAACAAGTGGAACAAGAGGGTAAAACCTTAAAGACAAGGCTAAAAGTAATAATAGTACTAGTCATAGAAAATAAGCTTTAAAAACAGCGTCAATGAGTAAATGGATAAAGGGTCAAACTCAATTAAGTGATTAAAAAAAAGACTAAAAATGGGTTTTAAGAAGGGTTTAAAGGAAGGCACTGATTCGGCAGCCTTATCTATGAAGCTATGTTGGTATATATGGTCGTATGTGTATTAGTTAGACTGATTCTAACTTAATTTATGTGAAATCATGTAGTTTTCAGGCAGTTTTATATATTGGATATCTATTAAAAACTGCAGTCCCCATGAGCCTCGGCTGCCCTTGCTATAGACTTAGTTCTCATAGTGTTTTGTCTGAGTTTTCTAGGTTTTCCTAAGTGATATTGGCTTGTCTGGTGATTTTAGTCTTGTAGAAACCACATTATAATGTATCTTTTGCCTTTACAGTTGGGACAAAATGCATTTTTGAGCAAACACAGTCATTAGAACTGAGACTGTAACTGTGAATGTTTTATCAAGTTTCTAGAAGCCTTTAGCTTTAGCTCGTCATTAGCAACACAATACAGAATCTAACCTCCTTGATTGGATGTTATTTGCTGAAATGACTGTTCTTCACTTCTTACATCCAAGACATTTTTAACACCGTTGCTCATATTTTGTACCAGTGATTCTGCACACGAACCAGACTTGGACTTTTGAACACCCCATATAGCTATCCTCTTGGTTTCAATCGTAGTATCCGGACTTGCTTGAGTTTCTCCAAGACGTTTCACCTCCCATCCAAGAGGCTTCGTCAGTTCTGAACTAACTGGTTGGGAGTTCCAGATTTTTATACTCCTCGGGCGTCATTAGCACCGACTCCCAACCAGTTAAGGCCGGTACACGCTGTAGGATAATCAGGCCGGTTTTTGTCTCAATCTCCTTACAATCAAAGCCAGCGAAGGCCTGATTGTCGGATGTTTGCAAACGACATTGTGTCTGATTTTCCTATAGTGTGGGGTGTTAAGAGTCATTTGTCCGATCCGCTCAGAAGGAGAGATCGTAGATGACGAACATGTTTAATATTTGCGACTATAAACCCTGTAGTGTGTGGGGCGAGCATGCTTAGTGTGTGATGTCACGTGTACCGGATTTAGGCCAATCAGAACGCGAGCTGACTGACGGAAGAGGAAGTAAAAACAAACAGAGTTACCATCGCTAAAAATCTTAATCAGATTAATCATGATGATGGATTAATCCGCACTAACGCGTCAATTTTGACAGCCCTATAGAATCTCTGCCCCTCGGCTCAGAGATCTGGATGGTCTGATGGAAAAACAGCTTCAATTCTAGTAACGCGACGCATTTTTGGCAGCAACGGTAACAAAGTTATAATGATGGGAAGAGAAATCAATTAGATTACTGGTTACTGAAGAAAGGAACGTCATTATTTATAGCGCCGTTATTCCATCACGTTTGTTTCCACTGAAGTCACGTTTGACTACGCAAGATTCGGAATACTGAGCATGAAGAACCTGATAGTCTGCTGAAGGATCGGTTAGCGTGGTTCGCTAACACCACGCTATAAGATCAGAAGAGGGAGATGTTGTGCGATCTGTCTTTTGTTATCTTCAAGTGTGTGTCTCTAAATCTGAGAAGGTTTGAAAAATCCTGTAGTGTGTGCCGGCCTTAGAATTGATGAAGCCTCTTGGATGGGAGGTGAAGCATCTTTGAGAAACTCAATATCCACGACCTGGATGACTGAGAGTCTTCACAGACACCCTACATAGCCACTGTTTTGGATTCCTACATAGGAGATATGTTGATGTTGATTGGTTTTGAAGTTCGTTTTGAGTCTGGAGCTTCTCCCCTGTGAAATTTTTACCTCAAAAACTTAATTTCCCGCATTCTGGTCAATCTTTACGCACCAATTTGTGCATTTTCGGCATCAATTTATGGTGGAAATGTCTCGGATTCGAAGAAATAACAGAGAAAATATCAGGTGTTTATCTTTAATGGCTCCTCAGATACTGTCTTTCAAACAGCCTCAAACTTTAGTGAAAGAAAAAATGTGCTGAAAGTGCGTCAACGAGCAGTTTTTACTACTAAGTACTTAAATATCCATAGTTATGATTAAAAACGTTACAAGCAAATGGGAGATGGTCGAGCAGAAAGTTCCTGATGATCTGAGGTGGAATAATAACCTCAGACTTGACTGTTTGGCAGGAGAACACAACCACGAGGTGCTAAATCTGGATTCACTTGTGATAGAAAGTTAGCAGGTTCTCAGCCTGGTAGTCTGATAATACAGTCTTTAATCTCTTTCATCACATCCTCCTCCGTCAGCTGCCTCTCAGGGATAATAAAGATTTATTGAACCGGGCCGACGGTCGCTGCCTCACAGGACCAAAGTCTGTGCCATAAACCTGTGTGACTTTGGCAGGTGCTGCCGTCGCTCGTCTGTGTGTCGGTTTGACAAAAGGTGTGTGATGTCAACACCAAACACACCTGTCGCCCGCCACACCTGTCCGTCCGACTCTCTCTCCTCCACACCTGCCTGCGCTCGCTCCCATTGGTTCGTCTCGGGTGAGCCCTGATTGGCTGGAGAAGTAATGAGGCAGAGAGAGTGTGAGGAGCAGGCATTCAGACAGGGAGAAGCATGGCTTTAGTCTGCTCACAACAAGCTGAAAACAAACCCGAGTGTTTCCTCAGGAGCTGCACATCTCAACTGTAAGTGTCTGTCTGCGGGTTTCTAAGGGTGTTTATGTCTTTATCGATAGCAAACAACACAAATCGGTGAAGCTAGTTGTGTGACATGAGGCGCTTTACTACATCATTGATAAACACTGGGATGCACAGTCGCATATATTCAGGATTTCTTTTAATTTTACCATCTAACTCGTGTATTTTCTGACTCCTTCTCGCTCGCTCGTATCATCACCTTCTCCTGACCTCAGGATGTTTTGCAACAACACTTTAATTGTTTTTCGCCAACAGGTTCCTCCAGGTTGTTGGGCTTGGCTGGATTAAAGCTCCTTAAAGCCTGCGGGGCGTTTGTTTAGAGCGTCGTGTTTGTTTGGCTGCTTGACGCTGTGGACATTTTACGAATACTTCTCCTGCATTACCTTTATTCCACGTACAACCCTGAGTGCAGATTGTTGACATGCGGAGAAAATGACCTCCGACCTGTGAAAAACAACTTGGCTACTACTCGTTTTTGCTATAACATCAGTACGCTGTCAACATTTTCACCCAGAGAAAGGCGTTTGAGTTGTATTTTATCTGCAGAGATGGCGCCCCCTATATCGGTAGTCTCCAAGGAATGTGTAATTTAAGGTCATGACCATAGACTTAACACAGAAGATGGACTTAGCGACTAGCATGTCCTCCTATCTGTTTGTGGACTGCTGTTGTTAAGCCTCGAGTTCGGCCTTTAACCGTCGCCATGTTTGTCTTTAGAAACTGGGCAAAATGAGCTAAAACAAACCCGTTTTTGTCGTCTATTTTACTCAAAATCGGAACATAATTTACTAAATCAACATCTTGCTGTAACAAAAAAGACTTAAAACTAGCGACTGAGACCATAATCGTATTGGGAAAATGTTTACTGAGGTATTAAATCAAGTGAGAAGTTGGGTATTTTTCTCATTGACCTCTATATGATCGGACTTCTTCTCCAGAGGAGTCGCCCCCTGCTGGCTGTTAGAAAGAATGCAGGTTTAAGTAGCTACCGGGTTGGCTTTACTTTCTACATCTGTAGGCTACATCCATCTTGCATATGCATTCTCTGGTGATTGGTGCTATATATGTGTGAGTTATCCTTGACGAACCAAGCCGTGCTACGTCGCAATTATGAGTGGCTAAACCGTCTTACTACAACTTTTGTGGACATTTCATGGTGCACGAAGCAAATTCTAGTGTTTTTAGTGGTTATGTGCTGAAGCTAGAGCCTGTTTTCCATTGCCGGAACTTGCAGTTGCAGTCGTATGGGCGGAATAAACCTTTAAGCTTGTTCCAACTGCAGGAAATGTCCTGTAGAGGCAGAAAATAGACCTACTGCACGGTAGGTAGGTAGGTAGGTGCATGAACAGTGTAAAATTCATCACAACCTATATTGTTGTATTTCCTATGTGCGTATAGATCTGGTCTTTGTTTTGGTGCACTCAGACTATAGGCAATATAGGCTATTTTGAAACAAACTTCTGAGCAGAAGAAAGTACCAACCATGAGGTAGGTACATCCGAACAGTCTCGTCACTGATGGTTCCATCTTCTACCTGCTCATAGAACTGGAGTTACTATCATTTGTTGCGGTTTTGCCGTATTCTAAGTTAGCATAGCGGTCGAAACTGTCGGATCCTTTCACGTAATGGAAACAGAAAGACTAAATGGGCCCATAACGGGGCTGTTTCTGTAATCTTTCGTGCCATCTCATTCCTTCTCTGAGTTCCTACAGTGAAGAGTTACCTTATTTCTTGGCAAACGGCGCACGGAGGCAGGTACGTTCCAGAGCCCTTTAGTTCCCCTTAAACCCAAAGAACCATGCCAGCTAGTACATGGCTGCCAAATTGAAAGTTCTAGTAGTTATATGCTGTAACTGTAGGCTGTTTTCCACTGCAGGAACTTGTTGTAGGATGGAGCAAACCTTTGAACATGTTCCAAATGCAAGAAATGCCCCGTAGAACCTTTTTCAGTTCTGTTTTTAGGGCAGATAAAGGTGCATATTGAGGGGCAGGTACATCTGAGTGTTGTTAGTGCTGATTAGTTGCATTTTCTACATGCTCACAGAGCTGTAGTTGCTACTATTGGTTGTCATTTTGGTGTCTTCTGAGCTAGCTTAGTGGTTTAAGCTATCGGATCTTCCACCATATTGACTGAAAGACTGAAAGGGTCCATTCCTGTTACTTTTTGTCCGTGTACGTCGCGGCCATTCGTTTTCTTACTTTGAGATTTCAAAATTAAAATGAAAAATAAACCGTTTCCCCTTTTTTTCAGTGGTAATACAAAATGAAAAACGGAAAACGGGCCCTAATTCATTATCTATTATCCGTTATCTGATTTAATTAGATGTGTTTGTAAATGGAAATTAAAATTAAAATACACCCGTGGAAAACTTATTTCTCATTTTCCTGTTGGTTTTGGCTCCGTGACCCGTCTGACTTCTGAAGAGGAGCTAGCGATTTAGCACTAGCGATTTACCGCTAGCAATTTAGCACTAGCAATTTAGTGCTAGCGATTTAGTGCTAGCGATTTAGCGCTAGCTCCGCTGTAAGGGCTAAATCGCTACTTGGTTTTCTGGCAAAGCTAAAGTAACAGAAAACCTCCAAACCTCCCCAAAAACGTCCCGAAAAGCAGCCCAACGCTAGCGATTTAGCGCTAGCGGCAGAGCTAGCGGCACCACAAGGTCCCTCCAAAGGGACAAATAAACCCCACGCTGGTGAAAAGTCCACTGTGAAATAGTGAACAATGTGAGCCAAGCAACGTTTGGACCCCACAGTGGGTCTTCATCAGGCCACGGCACACAGCAAGGTCTGCTAACAGTGAGCTAACACTGGAGCTTTAGATACCAGATCCTTCCTCATCAGAAGTCAGACGGGTCACGGAGCCAAAACCAACAGGAAGTAGAGAAATAAGTTTTCCACGGGTGTATTTTAATTTTAATTTCCATTTACAAACACATCTAATTAAATCAGATAACAGATAACAGATAATGGATAATGAATTAGGGCCCGTTTTCTGTTTTTCATTTTGTATTATCACTGAAAAAAAATGGAAACGGTTTATTTTTCGTTTTTATTTTGAAATCTCAATGTAAGAAAACGAATGGCTGCGACGTACACGGACCCGCCTCATACCTTTTGCCTTATAAATTGCCTTCTATCTTTGCAAATAACACATGGGTGCAGGTGTTAAAGAGAATCTCCAGTTTGTAGTTTCCCCTTAAACCCACCAAGGTCCAACAACCTGTTAATTAGTTTAATTCTGAGGTTTTAGTTTACTAAGTACTCAACACACTGACATGAAACTGAATCGTCTAATGCTGGAGGAGGAAGCGTAAATCTCCCAAAATGCTGAACTGCTCCTTTAAAGTCCAGTAGAGAAGGAATTAGCCTCCACATTATCGGATCCAGGGGAGTTTGTTCAGCTCTCAGGTTGAGTCTGGATCCTACAGGAACCTCCAGCTCAGATGTTTTTCCCTTTATGAGCTTCCTTATTGTACATGTGTTGATAGTGGGTGTTTTCCTAGTGGAGCATGCGAGTAGCGGATGTTTAGAAGCTTTTTTTTTTTTTTAGTCTTTTAAGCGACACCTGACACTTGCGGCTTGTGTGTTGGAGTGTGTGAAAGTTGTGTGCCACAATCTTATTTCAGTTTATGCACCTGCGAATTAAGACGCTCGAGGGTTTGACTGCGTTCGCGGCGCTCTTTGTGTTCAGAGCGCGTGTTCATTACTTGTATTACCCTTCGCGTCTTGCAGCTGTTTAACCTGCGTTTTGTCTTCTAATCCCAGTCAGCGGCAGTCTGCGGTGTTCTGTTACACGTGGAGAGGTTTTATTTTCCTTCGGGCAAAAACAAAGGAGAGCTAAGAAACCTCATACAAGAGGCACCTGCTGCTGGAAGTTGGATGTATGAGTCGGTAGAGGTCCTAAAATACCAAGCCTGAGTAAAGGTCATATTTAAAGGTGTTCGAGTCGTGGTTTTTGGATGCTGCAGAGGAAGCAGAAGACATGTTTGCTATTTCTTTCGATGGCACTAAACACATAGACCAGGGGTGCCCAATCCTGGTCCTCGAGGGCCCCTATCCAGCATTTTTTAGATGTTCCCCTCTTCCAACACACCTGATTACAAGATCAGGATCGTTACAAGGCTTCTGTAGAGCTTCAGGATGAGCTGATCATTTGAATCAGGTGTGTTGGAAGAGGGGAAACATCTAAAACATGCAGGATAGCGGCCCTCGAGGACCAGGATCGGACACCCCTGACATAGACCATCTACACCAGTGGTTCTCCACTGGTGGGTCGGGACCCAAAAGTGGGTCGCGAAGCCATTTTTAGAGGGTCGCAGAAGCAAAAAGTAGTGGTGTAAAGTCTTTTATTTTAAAGGACATGTTTCTTATGACACAGTTTGCTTTCAAAAGCAGGATATTTTGTGGTGGTGGCACCAGTAGCAGCCCACTATTACCCTTTAGATCTGTCTCTGCCAGCTTATTGGAGGGATTTATGCTAAAGCGTCCCAAAAGGGAACCAAAATGTGCTCAGAATCTGTCAGAATGGGCCAAAATATGCCCAAAAGTTGGCAAAAATGTCCAAATATACCAAAATTAACAAAAAGAATGAGCCAAAATGTTCCTGAATTGTGTCAAAATGCGTTGAGACTACACCCAAATAAGCCTTAATTTGTTAACAGGAACAGCAAACTTCAAAAAGTTGGGTTGCGACTGTTATTAATAGAGACATAGTGGGTCCTGAGGCTGGACCAGTTGAGAACCACTGGTCTACACTACAGGGGCAATAGAGTGTTCATGCACACAACTTGTAGATACAACCACTTGTTCATGTATGCAGTGGAGTCTTTCTAGTTGGACTCCTTTCTTTGGTCTACTGTCGTCTTCTTGGAAGACTCTGTTGACTACATAGGTAGGTATTCAGTGCGTGAATCTCCCTAGCAGCTGATTCGGTTAAGTTTAGGTAAGCATCATGCATTGGTTGACACTTTGACAACAATAACAACATGTTAGAAGCAAAATCATGTCGTCCGATTGAGGGAAAACGCCACCATTTGGGTTGAAGTGCGACGTTTCCACAACATGTTTGCAGCTTCTCCTCCGTTCTCTGTCCCAACCCGTCTAATATATGATTGGTTAGCTGGAAAGAAACAGCAGGATGATGATAAAGTAAATGGCAGTGGGTAGGCTTCCATCAAAATGCAGTTTAGCAGCGTAGGAAGATCATTTGTGGGAAGGCAGGGCTGCACATGGAAATGAGTAAAGCTAATCCTGCTAGCATGCTATAGCTAATGGAAGCCAACTGCCAGAACATG
The DNA here is from genome assembly GCA_024666655.1 of Dascyllus trimaculatus. Taxonomy (NCBI): domain Eukaryota; kingdom Metazoa; phylum Chordata; class Actinopteri; family Pomacentridae; genus Dascyllus; species Dascyllus trimaculatus. The sequence continues at coordinate 28,660,272 of CM045460.1, forward strand.
GAGCTCGCATTGTTTAAATTTGACCTGCTAATGGCGAACTATACGGAACAGGCAACACCTAAAGCGAACTGAACCCAAGTCTGTCATCTGTAGCGTCTTAGTGTCTTCATCCACGGCGGCGGCAGCAGAACGCAGGGCCGTGCGTTTCCCGCGGTCGTCCTCTGCATGAACGGGCTGCAGTCGGGGTTCAGTCGAGCAGGTTTTGCCAGCCGCCTGCTCTCCGCCGGACTCGTGTTTTGCATCTGCTTTGTGTTGTTTGTGTGACTCAGGCAGAATGCAAAGCTGAAGCCTCGCTCATTCAGAGCTCCTGGCCTGACAAAGGTCTGAGAGAAACCACATGAATGAATGACAACGCTGGATAGCGAGAATTACAGCAAGTCCTCACCTGTTCTGTTTTTAGAAGCTTTTATTCCTCCAGCACTCTCCTTTACTGTCTCTCTATTATTATTACTATCATTTAGGTAGATTCACTTGATTTTATTCACTCGTTAAAAGCAAAAGAATCCATAAAAATGATGAAAATCTGGCAGCAGAGGTTCCAGAATAACCATATTACAAAATGTTGCAGTATTTTTCCGTTCAAAAACTCTAAAAACTGTGAAAATAACAGCAAATATCTGCAAAATAATTATATTTAAGGTGTAATTTTCCAGTAAAGGAACAAATTACTGTGTGGACATTATGTACAGTTGGGGCTTTTTTCCTACAATCAACATGTAAATTATTACATTTTTTTCCTGTAGTTTTACTTGATATTATTTGTAGTCGAACACAACTGGGAAAATCTATAAAAGAACTGCAAATTGTTCCAAAAAAATTACAGCCGATAGCAAAAAACATTTATTTTGGGTAGGGAGTATGTTGGGGTGGATGGATGGGTCTTCAGAAATCAATTTACCCCTCTCCAATCAAGTATTTTTTCTTTTAAATAACAACAAAATAAAAATATGTTTTGCTAATTTATATTCAGTAAAAATAGTGTAATTTTACTGTCAACTGTTGTAATTGTAAAATTATTTACTGTTTTGACTATTTTTTTTGAAGTCAACGTATAAATTAATACTATTTTCTGTAATTTTACTAGATATTATCTATAATATAACAAAACATTGTGTTCCAAAACATGCTTTTTCATTTATTTTGTGGCCTCTGTTTTTACAGTTCACAGGTAAATCAATACTTTTTCATTTGTGTTTTTACTAGATGTTATCTGTAATTTTAGAATGTGTAAAATTACAGTAAATTGTTCAAAAAAAATTGCAGCCAAGTAGCAGTAAAGACCCATCCATCCACCCCAACCTCCTCCCTACATAGAGGAGGTTGGGGTGGATGGATGGGTCTGAAGAAATCGATTTACCACTCTCCAATCTTTAATATAACTTATTTTTCTATTAAATAACAACAAAATAAAAATAATTATTTTTACTAATTTATGTTCAGTTAAAATAGTGTAATTTTACCGTCAACTGTTGCAATTGTAAAATTATTTACTGTTTTGACCCTTCTTTTTTACAATCAAATCATAAATTAATACCGTTTTCTGTAATTTTACTCGATTTTATCTGTAATTTAACAAAACATTGAAAATCTATAAAACTACAGTGTTATTTAATTTATTTTTTGGCCTCTTTTTTACAGTTCACAGGTAAATCAATACATTTTCTTTTGTACTTTATTAAATATTATATATCATTTTACAAAGCAGGGAAAATCTGTAGAATAACAGTAAATTGTTAAAAAAAATTATAGCTATAAAAACTGCTTACAGATGTTGGTTTTAAAACACTACCAGTAAAGACCCATCCATCCACCCAACCTCCTCTCTGTAGGGAGGAGGTTGGGGTGGATGGATGGGTCTGAAGAAATCGATTTACCACTCCCCAGTTTTTAATATAAGTCATTTTTCTTTTTAAATAACAACAAAATAAAACAAAAATATGTTTTGCTAATTTATATACATTAAAAAATAGGGTAATTTTACTGTGAAATGTTGTAATTGTAAAATTATTTACTGTTTTGACCCCTTTTTTTACAGTCAACATAAATTATTACAGTTTTCTGTAATGTTACTGGATATTATCTGTAATTTAACAAAAATTGTGTGGCAAAACACATTTTTTAAATTTATTTTTTGGCCTCTGTTTTTACAGTTCACAGGTAAATCAATTCATAACATCTTTTGTACTTTTACTAAATATTATATATAATTTTACAAAGCAGGGAAAATCTGTAGAATAACAGTAAATTGTTCAACAAATTATAGCTATAAAAACTGCTCTCCAGTTTTTAATATAAGTAATTTTCCTTTTAAAATAACAACAAAATAAAACAAAAATATGTGTTGCTGATTTATGTTCAGTAAAAATGATGTAATTTTACTGTCAAATGTTGTAATTGTAAAATTATTTACTGTTTTAACCCCCTTTTTTTACAGTCAGCATAAATTAATACACTTGTATGTAATTTTACTAGATATTATCTGTAATTTAACAAAAAATTGTGTAGCAAAACACATTTTTTAAATTTATTTTTTGGCCTCTGTTTTTACAGTTCACAGGTAAATCAATTCATTTTCTTTTGTGCTTTTACTAAATATTATCTGTAATTTTACAAAACAGGGAAAATCTGTAGAATAACAGTAAACTGTTTGAAAAAAATTACAGCTTTAAAAACTGCTTACAAATGTTAGTTTTAAAACACTACCAGTAAAGACCCATCCATCCACCCCAACCTCCTCTCTGTAGGAAAATCGATTTAACTCTCTCCAATCCTGTAGATAAATAATTTTTCTCTTAAGTCACGACAAAATAAAATAACTCTATGTTTTGCTAATTTATATACAGTAAAAATAGTGTAATTTTACTGTCAAACATGTACTGGTAATCCATCCACCCCAACCTCCTCTCTACAGGGAGGAGGTTGGGGTGGATGGAGGGGTCTTTTCCTTCTGTTTAACTTAGATTAATGTCATTTGGTGTATTATCCCACCACTATGTGTAGAATACAGGTCTGACTTGTGGACACCGACACTAGCACGTGGAAGCTAAGTTAGCCTAGCCTGCTCTGACCTTTGGCCTCCTTAGATCTGGTTCTGACACTGATGACTGTAGGTTCGAATGGTTGTTTCCATGTAGAAGTTTGACCAAAGAACGCCTGCTGGTCTTTGTTTCCACCTGCTGTGCCGCATGAATATTTAAAAGGTTCATTTTAAAGGCGAAACCGTCCATCAGTCCCTTAACGAACACAATGCAAAAGTAAATAAAACCCAGCGGATTGAATTTGCAAATCCGCCCGGCGACGACGGGAGGCCCGGAGGAGATTCAACGCTGCGTCTCGTCGCGGTTTAATCACGGTTGCGTCGTCGTCTGTAGGTGTTTCCCCCCCTTCTCGTCTCCCTTTGTCTTCTTCCATTCATCTCCGCTGACTCCCCTCCTTTGTGCTCCTTTGTCGTCGGCTGACGTAATCGAGCCGAGTGAATGTTTGAGTTTCTCTGCTCAGAAAAAAAGAAGAGGAAGAAGTCATTACCGGGGGCGAACCGCCTCGACGCCGTCACCCCGGCAACCCCTCGGCGTGCATGTGTGTCTATATTGGTGAGACCCATGTGGCGACTCTTATCTGCAGAAAGCAACACCGGGTCTCCCATTGGGTTCAATGACAATATCTGAAATGGTTCCGGTTGTTGGTTCAGTTAAAACAAGTGCGGGTCTTGACAGCTTCAGATTTTTCTGACACTAGAGGGCATAAATAAGGCTCAGTTAAGAATCTGATTTGCTGTTCGGGTCACTGTAGTGTCAACGGTGATCAACAAAACTATTCCAACTGAACGGGTAACAATAGGTCGTGCATTTAACCGCATATTTACGGCTCCCGGTTTGTTCAGAGGGTTCGGCCTGTTTGTTGAAAGTCATTGTGAACATGAACTGGAGCAGAACTGAAAGGCAGCGATGAATCAAACCCTGAAGAGTCGCCGATTCAATATGTGTTCTTTGGGAGGTATCATGTCTACTAGAACAACACTCATGTAGGTTCATGTCAGGATCACCAGTTCCAGTGAATCCTTCTTTGAGAAACCACAGTCTGTTATTTTGCTGCGGTAGTTGGGTGAGAATAATACAGTAGCGATGAGCGGTGAAACCAGTGATTCAACAAGTAGGTGCTTGAAGTAGAAACTGTTGCGCTGCATGTTTTTGCTGCTGATGCTGCAGTGGTTCATGCACTTTGGGCGGCTGTGGCTCAGGTGTTAGAGCGGGTTGTTCGCTGATCGCAAGGTCGGCGGTTCGATCCCCGGCTCCTCCGCATGCCGAAGTGTCCGTGTACGTCGCGGCCATTCGTTTTCTTACTTTGAGATTTCAAAATAAAAACGAAAATTAAATTGTTTCACGTTTTTTCAGTGATAATACAAAATGAAAAACAGAAAACAGGCCCTAATTCATTATCCATTATCTGTTATCTGATTTAATTATATGTGTTTGTGAATGGAAATTAAAATTAAAATACACCCGTGGAAAACTTATTTCTCTACTTCCTGTTGGTTTTGGCTCCGTGACCCGTCTGACTTCTGATGAGGAAGGATCTGGTATCTAAAGCTCCAGTGTTAGCTCACTGTTAGCAGACCTTGCTGTGTGCCGTGGCCTGATGAAGACCCACTGTGGGGTCCAAACGTTGCTTGGCTCACATTGTTCACTATTTCACAGTGGACTTTTCACCAGCGTGGGGTTTATTTGTCCCTTTGGAGGGACCTTGTGGTGCCGCTAGCTCTGCCGCTAGCGCTAAATCGCTAGTGTTCGGCTGCTTTTTGGGACGTTTTTGGGGAGGTTTGGAGGTTTTCTGTTACTTTAGCAAAGTAGCGATTTAGCGTTAGCTCCTCTTCAGAAGTCAGACGGGTCACGGAGCCAAAACCAACAGGAAGTAGAGAAATAAGTTTTCCACGGGTGTATTTTAATTTTAATTTCCATTTACAAACACATCTAATTAAATCGGATAACAGATAATGGATAATGAATTAGGGCCCATTTTCCATTTTTTTATTTTGTATTATCACTGAAAAAAGAGAAACAGTTTATTTTTCGTTTTTATTTTGAAATCTTAAAATAAGAAAACGAATGGCCCCGACGTACACAGACCTAGATGCATCTTTGGGCAAGACACTGAACCGTAAGTTGCTCCCAATGGCAGATTAGCGCCTTGCATGGCAGCTCTGTCGCCATTGGTGTGTGAATGGGTGAATTAACCACTAAGGTAGGATAAAGCGCTATATAATGGTAAATTTACCATTTACTTCATGATTTCAAACAGTGTTTAATTACAGCTGCAGATTGTAATGGTAGTTTTAATCAGGTTTTTTCTTGCTGTAGCACTGCACATGGTGAAATTTCAAACTCGTGACTGGCTGTTTTTCTATAAAACGCACCTTGGGAGTTGTAGTTAATCTCTATCCCGAAATTTTTATATACGAGGGCACTTCAAAAAGTTCTCCGCCTCACCAAAAAAAAAACATCACAGGAGGATTGTTGTTCTTTTTTAACATAGTGGCTTAAACTTCAATGCACTTTGTCCGCCGATGTTCAAGCTTCACAACTTAAGCCTCCAGATAGTCCTCAACAGCATGCACGACCTTTTCATCACTTTGAAAATGGCAACCATGCAGGTGGGACTTCAGTCTGGAAGCGGATAAAAGTCAGATGGTGCAGGTTGGGTGGGTCAGGTTCATGAAGCAACAGTTGGCTGCTTATGCTTTGTCCTTTTCTTCGATTGCTCCAAACATTTGAGTTTCTGTGGACGGTGATACAAGACTTGGAACGCCCCTTGTTTCTGGGTGAGGACTTTTTGAAGTACCCTCGCACAGTCTTGCACCTTTTGGCTCTTTCGAAGACCGACTATATCAGATATCAGAGGACATCTTGTGCTTAGAATCTGTTTTGTTGATGGAACTGGTAGTTTGAAGCCCTAGAGGTCCTCCAGATGTGGGTCATCTAAGGTGGTCTATGGGGAAATGAATGGGGTTTTAACTTCTGGAAGCAGGTTTGCCTGAATTAGCTCCTCACACCTCGGGAACCCTGTTAGATCTCAACAGCAGAACGGGAATAAATGTGGAGAGAGGCGGAGAAAGACGTCCGACGAATGCCCCAAGTGAAAATATGGAAAGACCATGTATTTCATAGTCAAGGGTAATGCATTGGGCTCTCTAGGGATTTCATTTAAGGTGTGTTTAGGACTGTCCAAGATTCACAGTATGTTGACAGATATGACAATTGTATACCAGTGGGCACTTTGCTGTAGTGTTTCTATTGAGGTATCTGTTGTTGTACCAGAACATCCCAGGAACTGCTGAAGTGTCAGTTAGCAGAGTCAAGTACCTTAATTCGTCCAGAATTTAGTTTCAAGAAGCCGGACAAGGTAGTTTCCAGCTTCTAAGTTTCCTAGATGTCTAGTAATGTATGTTTGGGAGTTCACAACACCAGATCGCAATGCCAGCTAATGGTTTTCTAGAGGTTTGTCCAACTTTACCTGATTTTGACATCCAGTTCTGAGATGTAGAAATCCATTTTAAGGACGTTTTTCCTGCTTTTATAATTGCACCTCCTTCTTTTTTTCTATTTACCGTGCATTCCTAAAAGTGTGTGTTTAATATGATGCCACAACAGATCTGGGTAACGCTGCAGCATTGTAATACACTGAGGCAGGACCGTGTTGTTAAGGAGGGCCGTGAGGTTAATCCAGCCACGAGTAATAACCTGGATTATCTCAATCAGACATGCTTGTCGGGTTATTAAAACACCGGGCTCGAGGGTTCAGTCTTGACCTAACTGACTCGTTGTGTTTGTAGTTTTTCACCAACCGGAAGCTTCTTGTAGGCAGCACACAACCTAATTGCTCCAGATCACCAATACACAAAGAGCAAAGTACCTTAAAAACCACCTGTTGCAGGCTGAACTGGATAAACACCATCTTGCACAGACAGTTAAAGCCGTTCATTATATTTGACCTCACTTTAATCGCATTGTCTTTGACGTACGGACCAGCATCTGCAATCAATATCTTTACAAGTGATCATACAGATGGGTGTTTGGCGGTGTGCTGATGTTGTAAACAAGGTTTTAGGAGTTCAGATTTATCACAGCGGTTGTTGCTCGTTGGGATTCTTGTGGCGTCGTGACTTATTTTCCCATAATTCCAATGCATTTAGCAGTTTTTTAAAACTTTTGCACGTCCCCTCGGATCTGAAACGAAAACATTACGAAGCGATAAAAGAGCAGGAAGTTCAGATTTGGAGGAGCCACCTGGAAACTGTTGAACTCAGGTGAGGTCAGTAGCAGGTAAAATGTGTGTGTGTGCGTGTGTGTGTGTGAGATGAGATGGAAAGTGGAATGTGACAACACCGTCCCTCCTGTTCTGGTGATTTCTGGGTGTTCGCGGCTGCCTCGCATTCCTCTGACCAGCTCGACAGGTTTCACTTTAATGGCCTTTTATCCGTGCACCTTTGTGTGTGTGTGTGTGTGTGTGTGTGTGTGTGTGTGTGTTTCTAGTGTCATGTCGTCAGCTGCATGAAGTCTGCAGCCGTGGAATGTCCTCGGTTAATAATATAAGCCTGGGTGTGTTTCTCTCTCTGCGTTTTGCGAGTTATGCATTGTGAGCTGTCTCTGTTTTAAAAGGAGGGAGGAAGCCGCTCTAATTAAAGACCGAGCTGTTTGTTAGCCGACTGCTAGCGACAGCATTCCGATTTTAACAGGTTATTGTTGACAGTAACTTTATGGTTCCCGGGGGAGTCTCCTGGATCATAAATATGCAAAATGCAGTAGGCGCATTAAGTATTTTGCAGTGACTTCCAGCTGTTATTATGCAGATGTGACCAAAAGTGATGATTCTGTAATCTGAAATGAAGAGTCTTTGGTTTGTCAGAGCAAAACAAAGAAGCTGTGAAGAGAATTCTTGCTTATTTATAGCCTCATAATGAGACATTTAACTTGTTTATAGTGTGATAGGCAGGTTAACAGTAATACTAGAAAAGTCCTCAGAGAGCTCAGACCTCCTCCAAGCAGCTCATTTCACACCATGTTGGGATTTACACCCAGAAATAATCGTCCCAGGATTGTTTTATCTGCATTATCAGACTCCTTGACCCAGAAAACAAACCCTTAGCATCTGGATCCACATTGATGTCATCATTAGTTCAATAGTTATTCACCAGAATCTCTTTCTGGGTCATGGTGGTTTCTTCTGGATCCAGCTCCATAGCTGTAGATTCTACAACAGATCTGTTGGATCCTCCTGATTCAGCAGAGTCTCAGCTACATGTTGGTGTTGGCTGCATGTCTGGATCTTCATCTGTTACCTTACAGTGATGACCATTCCACAGGCCCTCTAGGTTTTCCTGTTCTGGATCCTAGTATCTGGAATTTTTCCGGGATCCAGATCAAATGTTAACATGTTGTAGAAATTAGCAGGAACTAATCCTGTATTTTTACCAAGCATCCTGGACATTTGTTGTGGAGTTACATGCACATATACATGCACATGTCCCTATCTCCCAATGCTAAAGGATCCTGCAACAAATTCCTGGATCCAGACGGTGATCCGGATCAGCACCAAGATCTCATCATCTGGTCCTCGTCCCATGATCCACCTTACCTGAACAGTTCATCAAATTATGTTCAGAACTTTTCACGTAAAGTTGCTAACAGACAGACAAACAAATAGATAAACACCAGCAAAAACCTTTAGACTTTATTTCCATTGCAGCTTTAAAAACTGGAGTTACAAGGTACTTTACCAAACAATAAACTGTACAAAGCATTGGAAAAAGACACTGGTTCCACTCACCAAAGAACTGTCAATTCAACTTGTAAAAAATCTGCGCAAAACCACTGATATGTGCGATATTGTTATTTCCACATTCACAGTAATTTGGACAACCTTATGTAAGTTTCTTAAATGTTTGCACCATCCGTTTTATAGCAAAGCAGATTCCCCCACTGCAGGATTAATAAACCCTTATTGTATCATATTAAAACCTTAAAAAGAGCCACAACAGAGGTGCAGAAATGGAATTTAAGTGTTTTCTGTGCAGGTTTCAAAGCTTTTTTAAAAAACTCAGACCACTGACTGAGCTGTATTGACTGTCGAGCGGAGCTTGTTCCACAGTGTTTGGGTTAAAACTGGAAAAGCATGGTTCCCCTTCTGTTTTCAGTTTGGACCGTGAGACTTTTAACTGTAACTGAGTCTCAGATCTCAGCAGTCGAGGTGCAGAATAAGGTGTTAAGAGTTTTGGTTTGACCTCAGTGATGTTTCTAAGTTAATGGCTGAGTCTTGGTTGATAGTGGTCCAAGGTAGAGGGGCGATCACGTGCAAAATATGGTCAGAACTTCGGTTACATGAAGCATGGTGGTGGCAGCATCATGAAGTGAAGCACGGTGGTGGCAGCATAATGACGTGAAGCACGGTGGTGGCAGCATTATAATGTAAAGCATGGTGGTGGCAGCATCATGACGTGAAGCATGGCGGTGGCAACATCATGAAGTGAAGCATGGTGGTGGCAGCATCATGATGTGAAGCACGGTGGTGGCAGCATCATGACGTTAAGCACGATGGTGGCAGCATCATGACATTAAGCATGGTGGTGGCAGCATTATAATGTGAAGCATGGTGGTGGCAGCATCATGACGTGAAGCATGGGGGTGGCAACATCATGAAGTGAAGCATGGTGGTGGCAGCATCATGATGTCAAGCACGGTGGTGGCATCATCATGATGTCAAGCACGGTGGTGGCAGCATCGTGACGTGAAGCAACTTCTCAGTATTTTTTAAATTCTTAAAAATGGTTTGACTGCCTAATTTCATTATTTTTTGTATTTAACTAAAAAAAATACAATTATTTCACAGATTTTTGATGTTATTTGAAAGAAAAAATATTTATATTAACATTTTTTAAATTAAATTGTTATTTTACAGGGTTTTTTTGTTAAATTGCAGATAATACCTAGAAAAAAATAACAGAAATCAAGTAATAATTTACATATTGACTGTAAAATTAAACTACATAAAAACAGGCCAACACTATACATAATGTCCACATTAAAAATAGTTTTACAAATAAAAATTACGCTATTTAAATCTGCTAAAATGTAATTGTCGTCCAGATAATTGCTGTTATTTTTACAGTTTGTACATTTTTTTAACATTACAGTTACATTTCTGGCACCTTTGCTATCAGGTTTTCACAATTTTTTGACAAACTAAACCAACTAAATCCTAGTGTCTAATTTTTTTATTGTTATTTCTACAACATCCACCTACAGCGTGTGAATCTTTCAGAGGTATTGGAAGGTGTTGGATTTCCTCCTGTTGCAACTGAGCTAACAGTTTCCATCCATTTCCATTCATTGAGCTAAGCTACGCTAAACCCTCCCTCCACCTTGTCTCGACTGAACGGATGCTAGGTATCGGCCTGCTGCTGTACAGTCAGTGGACAGTCATGTGAATGAACCAGTTCAACCAATCGAGCGTTTGCGAGGATGCAGGTGGTTGAACAGGTGATTCATCGGCCCACATAGTGAAACAGAAAGTCATTGTCTTTGTTCTCTTTGTTCAAACAACAAAAGGACACGTGGGAAGATCTCAGGGTTTGGTCACCTTTGAACTCTGACCCTCGCGTACTGAGCGCGCTCCGTAGGCCGCCGTGGGAAACTGACTGATAAATAAATGGTGATGCAACGGTAGAGAACAGACTGCCCTGTTGCAACCAGTCGGGCTTGGTTTATTTTGGCGGTCACGGTGGTTGTAGATTAGCCAGATCAGGTCGGGATAACTCGGTTTACTTCCTCGTTGGCGACTTTTAACACGCCCATGATGCTCAACATTTAATGCAGGTCTTTCAAATAATAAAGCACACTTAAACATCATAACCCTGTTTCCTGTGAGGCTTTTATTGTGAAGGGATTGTCCGGTTGCATTGACGGCAGCAGCATTTAAAAAGCAGAAGTGAGTGAAATAATGACTAATGAAATGTGTACGACTGTATTTATGTCAAAAATAGTAACTCACAGCAGCAGACTGGTGACTCAGTTGTTGTTTACCCAGTTGTTCTTAGGGATAGGCCTTTGTTTTTATAGGGCACAGCCTTTCAAGCCTCCGCCATCTCTATACTAGTCACTTTTTTAAAATATTTATATCGTTAGCACATGGAAACAGTTCCTTAAATTGGTATTTAACATCCTGCAGGAGGATGAGGAGCTCCCTGTACGAATAATATTCTCATTTTCTGCCTCTCTTCTTCAGGGAGTTTGACCCCGGGTACATCGAGGAGTTCGTTGCTTCGCCTCCTTCCCTCCCCGATCTCCCTCCTCCTCCTCCTCTTCCTCCTCCTTCCCCTCCTCCTCTGTCTTCTCCATTATCACCGACACAACAGCAACAAACCCCTCCATCGTCCAGTCACAGCAGACCATGCTCAGCGGTCCAACTACGCATCAAAAACAGGTAGGAGACGATGAAGTTGACCGACTGGTAGATCCCATGTTGGAATTCAGTATTCTGCTCTATAGCATTAAGCGACAGTCTGAAAGCATTAATGTTGGCGCCTCTATGCTGCTGGAAGGGATTTTTAGAAGTTTGGAACCCAAAAACTAAACTTGTTAAAGCTGATATAAGCAGTTCTTTGTTTACAAAACCATCTTAAAGCTTCAACACCCAACGCGACGCAGTTAGCACGATCAGCCGGCCAACTCAAGCCGATGAAATCCAGTGCTGGGTGTAATTTTCGCCTCTCAAAATCAGTGGGTCCGTAAAACTTATTTCTCTATTTCATGTTGGTTTTGGCTCCGTGACACGTCTGACTTCTGAAGAGGAGCTAGTGATTTAGCTAGCTAGCTCCGCCACTAGCGCTAAATTGCTACTTTGCTTTCTGGCAAAGCTAAAGTAACAGAAAACCTCCAAACCTCCCCAAAAGCATCCCAAAAAGCAGCCAAACGCTAGCAATTTAGCACTAGCGATTTAGTGCTAGCTCCGCCGCTAGTGCTAAATTGCTACTTTGCTTTCTGGCAAAGCTAAAGTAACAGAAAACCTCCAAACCTCCCCAAAAACATCCCAAAAAGCAGCCGAACACTAACGGTTTAGCACTAGTGATTTAGCGCTAGCTCCGCCGCTAGTGCTAAATTGCTACTTTGCTTTCTGGCAAAGCTAAAGTAACAGAAAACCTCCAAACCTCCCCAAAAACATCCCAAAAAGCAGCCGAACACTAACGGTTTAGCACTAGCGATTTAGTGCTAGCTCCGCTGCTAGTGCTAAATTGCTACTTTGCTTTCTGGCAAAGCTAAAGTAACAGAAAACCTCCAAACCTCCCCAAAAACATCCCAAAAAGCAGCCGAACACTAACGGTTTAGCACTAGCGATTTAGTGCTAGCTCCGCCGCTAGTGCTAAATCGCTACTTTGCTTTCTAGGCAAAGCTAAAGTAACAGAAAACCTCCAAATCTCCCCAAAAAGTCCCCAAAATCAGCCGAACGCTAGCGATTTAGTGCTAGCTCCACCGCTAGCGCTAAATCGCAAAGCTAAAGTAACAGAAAACCTCCAAACCTCCCCAAAAACGTCCCGGAAAGCAGCCGAATGCTAGCGATTTAGCGCTAGCGGCAGAGCTAGCGGCACCACAAGGTCCCTCCAAAGGGACAAATAAACCCCACGCTGGTGAAAAGTCCACTGTGAAATAGTGAACAATGTGAGCCAAGCAACGTTTGGACCCCACAGTGGGTCTTCATCAGGCCACGGCACACAGCAAGGTCTGCTAACAGTGAGCTAACACTGGAGCTTTAGATACCAGATCCTTCCTCATCAGAAGTCAGACGGGTCACGGAGCCAAAACCAACAGGAAGTAGAGAAATAAGTTTTCCACTGGTGTATTTTAATTTTAATTTCCATTTACAAACACATGTAATTAAATCAGATAACAGATAATGGATAATGGATTAGGGCCCGTTTTCTGTTTTTCATTTTGTATTATCACTGAAAAAAGCGGGAAACGGTTTATTCTTTGTTTTTATTTTGAAATCTCAAAATAAGAAAACGAATGGCCGCGACGTACACGGACAATCAGTAGTTGTTGGTTCGACGTAGGACGTTTTCCGCTGCAGGAACCTTTGACCACAGAAACCTCCATGTAAAGCGACTTTGAGGGTCATTTTTGGGGTGAATAAACTACCACAGTAGATACTTCTAAACAACCCTTAACAACTGATGATGGGCCTCTGCGATGACTGGTGCAATGAAGAGCTGTTGTTGTTTACACCACATGTTTTGTAAGTTTGCACATAGTCAGATGGAAAAACTACAAATTCCTGCACTTTTATGATCACTTCAGATTCCCTGGATTTGCTACGATCGCTGTTTATTTTGACTCGCAGCAACCCTTCTTTAAAATAGCTCTACTTGTTGCGTCAGATCGACATGCAAAGTCCTCGTGTGCAAAAATGCTGATTGGTTGAACTCAGAGGGAACAACAAACACCATTCATTCTGCCCTCTAGCTGTCGTTTCCTCTCTGGCTTCACCATCGACAACATACAATTCAAAAACAAAGTTCCTTAAACTGGAATTATGTGCTCTAACTACTATTTGTACATGTTTTGGTGTAGTCGAAGTTGTTGCAGAGTCTTACACAGCAATGGAAAATCATTTTAAACTGCGTTAGAGTCGTAGCAACACCAATAATGGAGCAAGACTTACCACAAGTTTAGCTGCACACTAGGGCTGTAGTAATACACCAAACCAAACCGAACCATTCGGTACAGAGGTGTACCACGGTACGAAAATTTTAAGACTACTAAGAATGGCCGATGTACTGAACTGTTTTAATTGTGAACCTCGTAGTTCCCACAGTTGTATTGCGGAACTAAAAACAAGTAGGAGTTTCCAGTCGGACCGTTTGTTCTCCTGGTGGTGCTTCTGTGACGTATGGCTAATGCTAATGTGATGGCTAATGCTAACAGCTAAAAGACGCTCCGCCGTGGTTAAAACCACCCGTCTGGGATCACTTGGGTTTCCTGGTAAAGTCTGAAAAAGGAGTAAAACAAGTGGACCAGACCAAAGCTGTAAGGAGCTCCAAACGTGGAGAAAGTATGGTGTTTATTATCTGTCATAACTCTGGTTTTACTTGGCCGATCAACAAAATTCAAAGACTGGTAGATAGTTAGAAATCCACACTTTGGACACAAGTTGAGACGGAGACTCGGTGAGGTGTCTTGCTGCTACGTCACCTTAAATCGGTCGTGTCATTTTGACACGCCAGCTCGTCCATCGACTCCAGAGGGTTCTGTACCGAGGTGTGATTGTTGTGTACTGTTACACCCCGACTACACACTAAAACATTCGATGTGTTGGCACCGATATGAGCTTTAAAAAAAAAGACAGCCATAGGAGTTAAAGCAGGACTGTGTCTGTGCCGCTGACTGATTTCCTCTTTCCAACGTTTGACAACGCTTCCTTCCGACGTCGATAAATCCTCTTTATTTTTCCAAACAACGGCCGGTCGGACGCTCAGTGTGTCGAAACAGGAAGTGATGTCACACCAGTGTCTTCACCTCTGCCGTTCGGACATCCTGAGTGTGTTTCCGTTGTCCGAGTGTGATGTATCGCGGCGTCCTGTTGTGCGTCTGTGACCGAGGGGTCGGACTCGACGGGAAAACAAACTGGGTTTTCACCGGTTGCTACGGTAACCGCCTTCATCAGCTGCATCACCACAGCTGTTCGTTACGCAACAGCATCTCTAAGAGTGGTCCTAATTTCTCTCTGCTCTGCAGAAGATGCAATTTCTGTATGTTAAATACCATCTCCATCATTTAGTCATCAAAATTTAGTCTCATATGTTGACTACATTTCAAAATTCTAGGATCTTTGCCAGAATTTTAATAGATTTCGATGTGTTTTAACAATAATTAGGCCAAGAAAATGTGAGTTTATTAGTAAGAGATTAAAACCACAGTATTTAAATGAGTTATTAGTGGACACTGGGTTCAATTAGGTCGATTAAACCAGTACTAATCCAATCTTTTTGGAGGTAGAGGGTTGTGCTGCTGTTAAACTGTAATATTCTCCCAAGTATTAAAGCCTCACCTTTTATTTCCTAATGAAATGTAAATGAAGATGACGTTTAAGGTTGCTGTGGTTTCTCTGCACTCTGCTGGAACTGTTCTCTTGTTTCGCATCGAGCTTCACGTTCAAAACAAAACGCAGGATTTTGTGATGACAGAATAAGTCGTGTGCGATTTGCTGTTCGCCTCTCCATACGCTCTATAAATACTGACGCTGCTGCAGCCGGTTGCATCCTAATAAGGAGGTCAGATCCAGGAAGTGTTGTGAGTTTGTGGGTGTAATGACCACCGCAGCCTCCAGGGGGTGCTGGTGCAACTACGGATCGGCCTGGACTAAACTGAGCTTGCAGAATCAGGATGAATGCAACACTTTCATGGAGGCCAGGTTTAATCTCTGCTAAGTGTTGAAGGGTTTTGAGCAACAGCATGTTTTCAGGTGACTTCAACAACAGAGTCATTAAAATGTACCCTCCTGCTGCTCCCATAGAGTCGAGATAAACAGGCAGAATGACTCCATTCTCCCACAATTCCCTGGGCTCTGGGTGGTTATCAGATACCAGCGAGTGGAAGGGGGAGGCTGTCTCTTTTTTCGTCATCCCAGAAAACAGGAAGCGGGCCATCAGAGCCCCAAGAGGCTGGGTGTTAATCTGGAGAGGACACACCGACTCTCAAGCTCCTTATTTCCTTTCCTATCTCCTTGCTCCTCCGCCTCCTCCCATCTTTCCTTTCCTTTGCTTTCCATCTCACTCCTCTTTCGTCCTCACATGTTTCTTCGGTTGAATCACCGCATTTTTCTAAAGCGACATCACTGCATAGTTGCGCAAAACACACACAGACGCTACTGTAATACAAACAAACTCCCTAAAACACACACACACAGTTTAAAGGCGAGTCTGGTTTAGTTCCTGCATTAACCTGTCAATCACTTTGATGAATAATCGCAGCATCCAATCACGTGTTTTGACTTTTGCTGGTGGGCGTGGCTACACTGTGGTTTGCACTGATTGAGGCCGGTTTCTTCCATGTTTAGTCAAATGTTAGCTACCAGTGTAGCATCAACGTCAATGCTGTTGGCAAAATTACCCGCAGCCTAAACCATCTTAGGTTTAAGTGCAGTTAATCTGTTGACTAAGCTGATGTTTGAGGTTTAACAGACACCTGAAAGCCTATCAGACAGCAGGATATTGAGGTTGGACGAATGCTTAAGGACATTTTAGTAGTTAAGGATGTTGTGGAGGCCCTTAAAGACTTTCTGGATGGTTCCTTAGATCCTTGAAAAGCTTCCACTGGTTCTAAAAATGGGTTCTAGAGGTCTTCAGACAGGTTTAAAAGGTTTCAGAGGTCCTTGAAGGTGTTCCGGATGACTTAAACTCAAAGAAGACAACATCAAATACCAGTTTCCTGCATTCAAACATGGCCATCAGCAACATGAGACACAACACAGCAGCCATCTCGGTTCCCTCCGTTGTTGAGAATGTCAAGAATGCGCCAGAAGTCCTCAAATGCTCCTCGAGAGGGTTGCGAGGGTTCTTGAGCGAGTAAGACAGACTGTAGAATCAGCGTTGTTGGTACAGGTTCCTGCATTTTCATTGAATGATGTCCAGCTATCCAGTTTTAACAGACACTGTAAGGAGTTCCAAGGGTACTAGCAGTCTATAAAGAGGTTCTCAGAGCCTTTGATGGGGCTCCAATGAGTGAGCTAATTAACTTGTAACTTAAGACGATGTGCAACGTAAATTTCATCTACCACCCAAAGATGCGACGGCCCACGCAGCCCAAAATTAGTTTTTCATGCGGACTTCCAACATGTGCAAGGAAAACAACCTTTTTAACTCATCGTTAAAAGAGTTTTAATTTAAGCTGATGGACTTTGAAGGTGCTTTGATTGGTTCGTGCTTTCCGTCGATGGAGCCCATGAACAGTGGGAAGTTCTAAATTCTCCAGATGTCCCGTGCCATGACCGCCTACTGCGCTCAACACAGCTCATTAATAATCACTGACAAAGTGCTACGGCGTAATTTGTAAGTAGCTGAGATGTCCTTGGAAAAAAAGAGCTTTCCTGTGTTCATATGAGCGGCAACGCAACTGTCTTCGCAGACAGACCAACGTGGAACTACTGTAGTATGAACTGAACTTCATGCACATCAGTCGGCTTTCAGAGTCGGCATTGGTCCCTTCACACAGATGTAGAAAACTTGAATTGACACTTAGGCGTCATTAAAAGAGAGCAGTAATTGCAGTAGTTGCTGCCGAACATTGGAGGAGCTTCAATTTTTCCATGCTTTCCATCAACACAGTGGGAAGTTCTAAATTCTCCAGATATCCTGTGCTCAACACAGCTCAGGAGTCATCATCGACAACGTTCTACAATCCAATCTGTGAGTAGCTGCTATATCCTGTAGACATTGCCAAGGACAATGTAACCTCCTGAGGTGTGTTGAGCACAGGATATCTGGAGAATTTAGGACTTCACACCATGTTTGAGCTCCGTTGGGGGAAGGCATGAATAAATTAAAACGCCTCCAAAGTCTGGCAGCGACTACGTCAATTACAACTCCTTTAAAAACACCTAAGTGCCAGTTCATGCATACATGCAGAAAGATGCTTTGCAAACTGACGTAGACTTTTTGTATGTACAGAACTACATGTGGATCTTCAGTCTCCTTTTAAAGTCTGCATTTTTCTGCCTGTAAGCATGAACTGGCACTTAGGCGTCATTAAAAGAGTTGTAATTCCATGAATGGAGCCCAAACATGGTGTGAAGTCCTGAATTCTCCAGATGTCCTGTGCTGTGTCCGCCCACTGCGATTCAGCTCTCAGCTGTGATTTCAGCAGACACCTACCAGCCAATCAGAGACCAGGATCAGCAGCTTAAGTCATACCAGTGCATAAAACGCTCACACATGTGCGCACGCCCAGTTTTAACACATGCATATTTTCATCATTATCACACGGCCCAAACCCACATGCGAACTATTCAACATTTCCCAAGTATGTTTTGACAACTTCAAACCCGCAAACATGCTCACGGTTAAAGCACATCTTCTGGATCCACACACAGCTCTCTCTCTCCAATTTTGGTTTCCGGGCAGATCAGAAAGATGATTATTATGGGCTGGAGCAGTTTCCCACAGCAACAGATAAGGCCTCTGTTGAGAAAGACACACCCTGCACACACACACATGTACAGAGGAAAGTAAAAGACGGTTTGAGCCAGATTTTGTCGATACAATCACTTTCTTTTTCTTCATCAACCACATCAATGTTCTTAAATTCAAATGAAAATCTTTAACCCATTAAAGTTTAGTTTAATGGGTTGAAGTTTTCTTGGTTTTGCTGAAACCTGGCAACCCCACGACTTTTAGGAACCTACATGAAGTCACTGCTCCAAACCGGCCAACAAATAGCTCCACTGCATCTCCTGCTACTCTCCCTACTCCTTGTGTTTCTTCAAGATGTAATTAAATTAATTAGCGTCGGAAAGAGCCGGCAGTTTTCACTCAACAAATACTACAACGTTTATGACATGAGACGTTAGAAATAAGTCAGTACCTCCAGGAAGCGCATTTTTTGCGATGAAATTGCAGGAGACGGTAAAAAATTACTAAAAAGTTGCATTTTTTTCTTTGTTTTGTATAATTCATTAAACATTTTAAAAGTTTAAACAGTTAATTTCACACGCGTGTTCACACACACACGCTCACAGCTCGTCACGTCTGTTAATGAATCTAACTGACCTTCATTGTTTCAGTGCTGCCACAGATCTGGATGCAACAGCTTCATCACGGTGGTTTGTCTGGTCTGTGGTCCGCTGGTTTCACCCATTCTCCTGATATGTTTACGGTAGAAAAGTGTTTGTCAGTGGATGGTTTTGGTTTGTGTTCCACCTCAATATTCCACGGGGTGAAAACAGTTTAGCTCCGCTTTGGTGGAGAACATCAGGGAATTGTTTTGCAGGTCTTTAGCAGTAATTTTAGTTGGTAAGTGAGAGACGTTACTATGGCACATGTCTGCATCTTCAAACCATAAACAAGGAAGTGAATCCGGTGACGTACGTGCATTACTGGGGACTGCTGTGATTGGTGGAACTCACGGGAGGCGGGACAAGATTGCGGAACAGTCGCGGTGATTGGACAAAATTGCAAGGTCCCGCAGAATTCATGGAGATTGGTTGAATTAGCGTTAATTGTTGTGATCACAACATCGGGAATTCCTTAAGGGACTGATAAGTGGCTGCAGAGCATCACTGTGGCTCCACTGGACGCCTTCTTCTCTTCGATATCTACATGCTACCTCACATTACAGACAACAATAAGTTTGCTGTGTCTTAAGCTTTCACAAAGAGTCCTGAATATAGCGAGGATGGCTGCTTATTACATGTAATTATGGAGGGCGTGTTCACGTTTAATCAACCTGAACACAATGCACTTACATCTGCGTGCATGTGTTGTTGTGAAACCAGGGCTTTGGTGAAAGTATAGAGATATCACTGAAGCTGTAAGGACGGCAGCAAAATTGGAAAGGAGGTTTGTCTGTCTCAGAACAGCTCTGCAGCCTTAAGGCACAAAGCTGAGTGAGTTTTTGCCAGAACAAAGCTGTAAGGGTCAGTGCGGCCTTGACACCCGATTCAGACGCTACAAAGGGAGAGGATTTCCTCACCGTCTCATCACCCGTCTGCCTCTGTGATCTCAGATACATCTGACGATACTCCCATGACACACGACTCCCAGGAACCCGGTCATGGGCACCTGCTGCCGGACTGGGAGGAGCCACAGCTTCACTCAGCTGAACGCCTTTAGATTTTACCAGCCTGCTTTTCTGTTTCCAGTGTGGGAGGTCTTTCCTGGGCTTTCAGAGTACATGAAACCACCTTGGATCAGTTTCCCAGTTTCACATTTGTGATTTTGAGTTGGTTGCAGGGGTCCTTAAGTAGCAGTAAGATGTCTAGAAGAGATTACAGTCTTTGTAAACGAAACATGGAACCATTGAAGTTGGTTCCAGTAGTACCAGGAACCTATGAAATGTCTTTAAGGAGGGTGCAGTGGTCCTAAAGGAAGCCTGGAGTCTTCAAGCTGGTTCCAAAAGTCTTTCAAAAGCAACCAAGTGTCTATGAGGATGCTCGTATTGACCTTGAGGACTTCTGGTGTCTTGGAAACAATTGCATTGGTGTCTGGAGAATCACGAGGTCCCTGAGTAGGTTCAAGGGTTCCTTGAGAAGTAACCAGATGTTTCTGACAAGGTTTAAATGGTTCGTGGGGACACTGTGGAGGTCTCAGAAGAGATTACAGGGGTATCTGAGGATATATGTAGACCTTCATTGAGTTCCAGAGAACCTTGAATAGCTGTAAGCTGTTTTTGATTAGGCTGAACTGGTTCTTGAGAACATGCAGTAGGGCCTTAAGGGGTGTCTTTAACCCCTTTACACTCAATGGCTGGATGGGTTGTATTTTGAATCACCATTTAAAAGCATTAAGTCTCACATTAACAACAACAAGCCAAGTAGCTAAATCTTAAGAAAGATATTTTCCAGGTGACACGAGACTCTTTTTTCCAAACCAGTGACGTAAAAATTCCTGCTTGCTTAGTTTACCTTTCATTTTCATAATGGAAACAAGACCGAGAGTAGCATTGCTTTGAGCTAAATGCTAATTTCAGCATGCTAACACACTACACTGACATTTAGCAGGTATTATTCAGCCAGTTCACTGTCTTTGTGAAGCTTGTAAGCGCACATTGCATGTGATGCTAATTGGATTGCCATTAGTTTTGATCTCGTCATAGCACAAAAGAAACAATCGGGGAACGTCAGCAGGATTCATCCTCTGAGAACGACGCACACAGATGCTAACGTGCCATACAGACGTTTAGCATGTATCATTATCTAGCATATTAGCATGCTAATGTTTGGGAATTAGCACCACATCACATCACAACCATGCACACAGATGTTAACATGCTATACAGACGTCAGTTCATTGCCTTAGTAAAACATATTAGCATGCTAACATTTGCTGATTAGCACTTAGCCATATTACATCTGAGGGTAAGTGGAATGTCATGAGTTTTGGCCTTAATGGTGACACAAAAGAAACAGTCTGTGGATCATGAAGGTCAGCAGGATTCATCCTCTGAGAACCATGCACACAGATGCTAACGTGCCATACAGACGTGTAGCATGTGTCATTATTTAGCATATTAGCATGCTAACACTTGCTAATTAGCAACACATCACATCTGAGGGTAAGTGGAATGTCATGAGTTTTGGCCCTAATGATGACACAAAAGAAACATTCTGTGGATCATGAAGGTCAGCAGGATTCATCCTCTGAGGACCCTGAATAATTGTACTCAATATCTAAGCAATCCATGCAGCAGCTGTTTAGATATATTAGGCTGGACCAAAGTGGTAGACGCCGCTCACGTGGATTAAGCTAAACATCAGATTGTCACTTGATAACTGACCTCACTTTGCTAATAAACCCCTCAGTTTTCCAAACAACTTGCTAAACTGTAATCTGTGATAACTTCTGTCAACACGTCTGGCTGTGTGTCTGGACTCCAGCCCTTATGACAGCGATAATCTAACAGTCAATAATAATCAGTTCATTGTTCGCCGTGGAGCCACATGCTGCATCATGAGACGTCTTCCACCCAAAGGCTTCCGAGTCGGTTCCTGCATCTGTTGATCTGTCCTCCCTCTTCCTCCTCCCTTTTCCTCCTCCACCTTTGCTTCTGTCCTGAACTTACTCCTGATTTTATTTTCGTTCCGGGGATGTAGAACAGGAAAGTTCCCCCTCTCATCCTCCCTTTCCTTTATCTGCTGCGCTCTCTCCCTCCCTCTACCATCCTTCTATCGCTGCTTCATTCCTCGGCATCTCCACCTTAACGATCTAACCAAACTTATCTCCCCCCCTTTTCTTGCTGCTCGCCTTTTCTCACCCTTCCTCCCCCATTTTTCCTCTCCCTCTCTCTCTCTCTCTTTTTTCCTCCTCAGACTCTCAGTGTCTCTCTCCCACATCGACAGCTACCATCCAGACCGAGCTGTGCCGAGGATGTTTACTTCATGGTTTTATCGTACGGCGGCCTAATGACCCTTAATTGCTTCATTTGCTTAACGAGCTGGAGGCAGAACGATTCGACCCGGCCGGCCAGCGCCAGACCGGAGCGAAGATCTGACGGTGGCAGGGACAGGATCGGTAGAGAAGAGGTTTTTAACTGGAGTTTTGATGGAAAAGAGGACTGAATGAATGTAGACAATTGTGGAAAAGGTTATGGAATGGATCATTACAGAAGCACTTGATTAGAAAGACGGTATAAATTTAGTTAGTTTTAGTTTTGTTGCATTCAAGGACTGGAAAAATGGTTTTGTAGATCTTACAAAGCATGTAAGTCAATAGTTGAAGGAGTAGAGTTCAGTAGAAACAGGTTTTCTTGGAGTTTTTTAGAAGGAACCACATCAACGAACCTCCGAGGAACAAAGACTAAGGGTGTGGAAATGGAACTTTCTTGGACTTTTTAAAAAGAAGCCGCAACAAAAGTGAAGAAGTTCCTGTCAGAAAGTAGCAGCAGCAGCAGAGAAGACAGCAGACTAAAGCGAACTCTTGACTCGAGGCCATGGAGCTCTTGGAGGTGTTTTACCGCCGGAAGCTCAGGAAGAAGCAGAAGAAGTCGGAGTTGGGCCGGTCGGACGGGGCGCTGTGTCGGGCGCCGTCGGAGGCCAGCGTCAACGGCCTGGCGACCGGACTCATCTCCAAAGTCCTCAGGTTCACCTCCAGGTAAAACAGGCCACACGACATGTGTTCAGTCAGAGAGAAACGTTCAGGAAAAGAGGCCAGATTTAGGGTTTGTTCCAGGTCAAGAAAGCAAACTTGTGCACAAAGAGACCTTCTGTTGTTTGATTGAAGATTTGACAGGCGAATGGGAGTTGCCGCAACAACAGCACTGCTTTCATGGTCTAGGAACTTCACAACAACAATATTGGCGGCACAAGATTGTATTTTTTAGCAAAGAAAACTATTTGAGATTTAGAAATTACATCAATGACTTGGAAAAGACCTCAGTGACTTGGATGTGACATTTTCAACTTGAACTTGACATTTAGGACTCTGATCTATTGACATCACAGTTAGGTCTTGTACATGACGTTCATAACTTGGACAAAACCTTTAAGACTCTGGCTTGAAATTTATAACTTGGACATGACATTTAACACTGATTTGAACAGAACATTTAAGACTTACATGTATGACTTGGACATGACCTTGATTACTTGCCGTTTTGAACCTGACATTCAAGACTCTGACATAACCTTCATGAAGTACGGACGTGACAATCAAGTCTTGTAGATGACATTTGCGACTTTGACAAAACCTTTAAGACTCTCACTTCGTGTTTGTGACTTGAACATAGCATTTAGCATTCCAACATAAACTTTGGTGACTTGAACGTAACATTTGAGACTTGTGCATTACACCTATGACTTCGACGTCACCCTGGTTACCTTTGACTTTACGACTTGGATGCTTGGACACAACCCCAGTAACTCAGACGTAACTTCGCTAACAACGACTGGATATTTGCGACTTGAGCATGTCATTTAGGACTTGAGACTTGAACGTAACATTTTGGACATGTGCCTTACATTTATGACTTGGACACAACCTTTGTGACTCCTTTTGACTTGGAAACTACATCAACGACTTGGACCTAACCTTCGTTACTTAGACGTGACCACAATGACTTGTTCATAGGTTCGGAGCAGGACTTGAAAATGGACATTAGACGTAACCTTAATAACTTGGACATGACTTCAATGACTTGAACCTGACATTTAAGACTTGGACATAACCTGAGGGACCTACACACTTGACATTTAAAACTTGTAGCCAACCTCAAAGTCTTGGACGGAGCCTTTGTTGCTTAGACTTGACATGTAAGACTCGGACACGGCTTCAGTTATTTGAACTTGACGTTGACGCAACCTGCAAATGACCCTGGCAACTGTCATAAAACCTCTGTGAAGCAAACTCTGATCAAAAACACAAGTGAAAATAAGCCAAACTGCACTCGATCCAGTCCTCCCAGCGCTAACAGAGAGAATATCTGTCCGAGTCCAAGAGCGATGATAAAGTGTTGAGGTATTCCAGCCACGTCCTGTCATTACCCAGGTTCCTTTGGTTCAGAGACATGCAGGCTTTCATGTCTGTGTCTCCTACTTAGCCCGATAACATCACTTCCTGTTTATCTCTGAGCATAAATACTGAGCAGCGGGATATGTCAAATATGACGAGGATAACTGCCGCGTTACTCAACGTCTCTGTTATCACCGGCGGTTTGATAACACGTTCAGAATGCAATGATGTGATGTCATAAAGATTACCAATATAAACAAAGACACACGATTTTATCCCTGTAATGCTGCCATTTTTAACCTATTATTTACCTCGTTTTTGAGTATTCACCATCAGAGTTACAAAAAATACCGCATTAGATAAAGAAAAATAATAGTCAATGCAACTGTTGATCTTTCTATTGGATTAGAGCTTGATGAACCTGCTACACAACAAGCATTTTGGCAGGAAAAGCACTGTTTGAAAGCAATTGCAGTTCCATTTAGCTGGAAAACTCTCTATATATTCTTATTTTTTACTGGTAAAAGCCAAAATCTGGATGCTTGACACCTACAATAAGGTGATCCGGTAGTTCTGCTATGTTGTCGGGGCGTATAGCTGCCATGTCCCCTTAGAGGGAAAGATCACTGCAAGTCAAGACAAAGTTGTTCTGAATGATCACCTTTATCCCGTAGTCTGATGCATGTAGACTGAAGATAAAAGCCTGCCATTGATAACAAATTTCACAAGGGTTTCTCCTCTCCGTCTGTTATCTACATGCTGACGATATCTTGATCCCTACCACACTGAATATTCCAGGTTTTGCCAAAGGTTTTGGTTGCGCAACAGAGCCGCCCTGCTCGGTTTTTGCAGTAAATTATCCATTTTATTGACGGCACTCGCCTCCCTACATGCAAATGTTCCACCAAAAACAATTCCAACATCATTATTTTGAGTATGTGCTGCTCCTAACCCAACACAAGACGACTGCAGTTGGTTTCAAGAAGCACAATCGCGCAAGAGGTTTAATTTCTCCTATAGCGGAATTGGAACTGTTGTCACCAGCTGACAACCTAGCTGAACACCAATGGGAGATTTTAGATTTTGTTCACCACCACCATCATCAAAACACCAGAAGATGGACTGTCTTTTGGAAGAGTGGTGTTACATCCCTCCAGTAGAGGTCTAGAGACTTAGAAAATCAATGCTAAGGAGCGTTAAAGGTGTTTTGGTGGCCCAACACCTTCCTAAGACACTTTGTGTTGTATGAATAGTTACCTCTGCCAAGGAGGTTATGTTTTTGCCGGCATTGGTTTGTGACTTTGTTTGATTGTTTGTTTGCAAAATAACTCGAAAACTCATGGACAGATTTCGATGAAATTTTCAGGAAATGTGTGACATGGGACAAGGAACAAATTATGACATTTTGGGACTGATCCGGATCACCGTCTTGATCCAGGATGTTTTTAAATGCAAGTGTAACCAGGTGGACAATTAAATATGGTTTACTCTAAAAGCCACCAGAGGGCACTCTTGTTTTTGGGGTAACCCCCTCTGACCACATGACATTTTGGGTCTCCACGCGACAGACAGCGACAATGACGGAGTTCTCTTTCCTTCCTGAGCGACATACGCACAGTTGGGCCGGCATTCTTATCTCCGGTTGTCTAAGAAGCTGGGAGGCTGTTAGGAGCTGCCGCGCTAGAGGCCGCGCCTGTTCATTAGGTCGGATGGGGTGAAGGCCGCATTGTCGGAGGGACATTTGAACTGTCTGTAATTACATTTGTATCTGTAACGTTCCATAGAAAATATGTGAATTGGGAGATTGTGTTGGGGGTGGACTGAAGCTCTTTGGCGGAGGTATGAGCTCTCTGAGTGCTTTTCTAGTTTTGTTTTGCTTCTATTTTACCGTTTTATTACTGTAAACATTAATGAAACTCAACAATTCCTGCAGATGTTTAAATTTGAAAGCGCTCCAGGAGAAGAAAGGGTTTTAATGGGAAACGTTGATGCAGAAAGTGTTGAGTTTAACATCAGAGTGGAACCACCTGATGTGGAAGTTTGCATTACACCGACACACCGTCACACACTAAGAGTTTATTCGGGGGCTTCTTTATGTGGACTGCTGGGTTCCTGATGCCGTTAGCATTGAAGGTAGCTGCAAAACTGCCTGAAAGTTGCGTCTGAACAAACAGTTTCACGTTTGCAGGCCTCAGTTAGTCTGTTAATGAGGCTACAGTTGAAAGTGTTTCTGGGGTTTGACAGGAAGGGAGATGCAGAGATAGGATAAGCTTGAAGGTGAGTCAGACTTCTGTGGAATGAGACCATGAAGCTGGAAGTGTGTTGATATTTAATGGTGAAATGACCAGTTTTCCTGTTTCTAGCTCTGATGATAAACTCTGTCAAGTGGTCGATTCCCTGGAGGACTTTAAGACATCTGTGTGAATGAAGGTCTGTGCAGGATGAAAGAGGACAAACATGATATCGAAATAAAAACCATGACTGTGATGTGAGAGCTGAGCGTCGGGCAGCTTTCTGCAGAGGAATCCTCAGGCTTTTCCATATAAGAACCACAATAAGTGCATTGAGACTCCATAGGAACAAGAGTGACGTTATCAAGATGTTGCTTTCTTTTATCAAATAACCGTTTTGCACCTATTATTTTCTTGCAGATTAGTGTTTGAGGGAATGTTGACGTGCTAACAGCATTAGATTAGCATCTGGCTAGCTCAAAGTATATCGCTGAGCCTGACAAGTTTGTCCAAGTTTGTTGAACCGAGTCAAAAAACTGGGCCAGTTTAGGAAAAAATCAACACCCATGAGTTCAGATTCTCTCAGGCTGAGCCAAGTGTGTCTGTGTTTCATGGACCACCAATCAAACACTGTAAAATTGCCCCAAAATGCTGCATTTAATTGAATAATTAACCCATGTGAAAGTGTTGTTGGGCCCCTACTGACCCAACAATCCCCAAGAAAGCCCAGGAACCTGCTGGTAGACCTAAAACGATCAATAAATCAGTCAACTGTGGTGTCAGTTTTTAAGAAATTTGCAAAAATTCAGGTTATAATATGGAGCAAACTTGGGGTTTACCTGCTTAGCCTGATTGTTTTGTGTAAACTTTGTCTAGCTAATGTCTCAAACTGTCTTTTTACCTAAAATAACCACATTTTAAGACATTTAGTCCTTCTAAATTCCAAGAAACCGCCCTGTGTAGCTCCTTTAGATGGGAAACGTGTCTTTTCTGGTGACGCTTTGGAACATATGTGGCATTTTTATGTGGTTAAGATCTAAAAACAGAAAAAAATCCCTTTATTTTTTAACAATCCAGTGGTTTGACTGATGCTAAAGTGTGGTTTGGGGTAATAAAAACAAACAGAGCCCGAACCCATTTCACCTCCTTCCTCTGCAGATGATCAATCTTTACCTGAGTTTGGCGTCAGAATGTTAAAACATTAAATCCCTCTCTGTGTTTTAACCCCACAGACGCACTGAGCCGGCGTCTCGGCCTCATTCGTGGCACTCGACGAAGCTCGGTGATGGTCGGCCGGAGTTGGACCCGGCAGCGATGGACACAATGGGCAGCGCCTGGCACCACGGTTACCACGCCAGGTCAGGAAGGCAAGAATAATCAATAATCAATTGGAACTCATTGTTTTGTCTTTAGATCAGTTGTTGAACTCACTGGTTTTTCAGATCGCCAACTTCACAGCCGAGTTTACAACCAGTAACAGGAAAAGCCCCTTTCAGACAAATGGGCAACTTGTTGATTTCCTTTCAAAATAAGAGTCATTTTCTCCTATAGGTTACGTGAACCTGTTCGACCCCTAACGCTTTTATCTGAAAAGATGTTTTGAAGTCTGGGTTTCGGGTTTACAGAGCACCGCTATCAGTCTAAAGGTCAAAGGTGACGTTTCCAGACAGTCGTATACAGTCTTGAGTCTTATCTCGGACCAACACACTCTAGTCTGTAATGACAAAACACGAGACGGACGAGCTTCTCTCATGTTTGCGAACCCTTTAAAATGAAGACTGCTTCCATTAGCAATGACGAGATGATGTTTTCCGAAGCACCTGGAGCCAGAGAGCTTTAAAAGTTCATTTTTATTCTTATTTACAACATTTACCAGAAGCTGATTGAGTCCTAAAGTTTATTTGTTATAAATAAAACAGCTGATCAAATATATTGGTTATTGAAAAAGTAAATGTTGAGTCTTGGTCATGCAAGTTCCTCCGTCTCATTATGGAGAATGGAGGCCTTTTGGAGAAAGTAAAGACATTTTTAGGCATTTCTTTTCAAACTTTTTTTTGGAAATTTATGACCTTTTTGAGCAAAATCCAAACAGTTAAGAATCTAGACTTTCGGAAGCATTAATGAAAAACATTTTACAGAGTCAGGATGTTTGTTAAAGTGAAGAACTTCATGAGGAAAGATGCATTTTTTGACAGTGAAGGTATTCAAAAAGTTAAATCCTTCTGAGATAGTAAGGAGAAAAAAAATTGAGATTTACGTTGAAATTTTCAGAAAGAAAAGAAAGAAACCTTTATTTGTTGCGAATACATTTTTACAGCATTGTGAAATGTTGTTTTCGCGTATCCCAGTTGGGGTCAGAGCACAGGGTTAGTCATGGTACGGGGCCCCTGGAGCAGGAAGGGTTAAGGGCGTTAAAAACGTTCCAATTTACAGCTTTCTGACAATAAATAAGCAGCAGGAGATTTCAGCAAGATGAAATAAGGCTGACCTTAAGGCCAAGTACGGTGTAGTTCCAAGTAGCCTAGAGTGGCTAAGTTAGCTAACCAACAGTATGGTAGCTTAGCTGCTTTACAAATCTAATTTAAGGGCTGGTCCTGAATATAGGAATATCCGAATACTCCTTGGTTGTGGTGGTATTGGAATAATAATTTTGATATTCAAATAGTCCTGCACGCCGCCATCGACCTCCACCGGGTGCTGCTGAGGCTCTACTACGTAGACCTACCAACTCCGGTGTCAGAAACTCAAAACGCTTTCCAATAGCACAGAGTTTCAACTTTGGGTAGATAAAAATAAAAGTAGAAAAGCCCTCAGAGAGCTCAGACCTCCACCAAGCAGCTTCAGTCCACCAACACAATCTCCCAATGACAAAGTATCCTTAAGAAAAGTTAATTGTCTGGTAATCTCTCTCACACCGTAGCACTGCTGTGGTTGAGCACGAGCGGCCGACGTCAACCATATATGTGCAATACACTTTCCTACCACAAGGCGGCACTGCAAGGCTTTCTAACACTCCTAATGTTAAAGAATCTTTTAAGAAAATCCTGGATCCAGACGGTGATCCGGATCAGTCCCAACATTTCATCATTTGTTCCTTGAACCGTTTTACACATTTCTTGAACATTTCATCCAAATCCGTCCAGAACTTTTCGAGTTATTTTGAACACAAACAAACAAACAAACAATCGCCGGGCAAAAACATCACCTAATAAGGATGCTTTTGGAAAGAGATGCGCTTTAATTTAAAAAAGGGACATTTTGGAAAATCAGTTACGAGAAGATGTGGATATTTGTTGAGAAGGAAACAAGGACAGGTTGTTGGGAGATGAGGACATTCTATATAAGTCGTATCATAACTTGAGGTTGGCATTTCTTAACTGTAAGAATGAGGAAGCCTTTGGTGTTGTAGAAGTTGACATATCTCACACTAAAAAGCATCATTTCCAGTTAGAATACCTGCAGCGGTTCACAAACTGGTGGGTAAATACTTGGTGTTTCGGTGCTGGTCAGGAGGACGGAGCTCTGACGTCTTTGCCCACAGAGAGTGAGACATTCCTGGGGTCCCTCCCCCTCACCTCTGGGTCTCCCATGGCAACACCCACCATCCGTCCACCCACACACACACACACACCAACACACACATTTCTGACCGTCGTTTCTAGTTGGTAAAGAGTGCAAACGTCACATTTCTGCAGCCCGGTTGGATCAAAGACTCTAAAACAAGGAGGCTGAAGGTTGAAATCAGCTGACCGGCTCCGAAACAAACCGGGTTCAGTTCTTGGTGACACAGAAACACAGACAGACGGACCCTGTCCTGGTTTCCACAGCAGCTAATTGCATTGTGTTCGCCTGAAGGACTTGGTGGGTCAAACTGTGACGTGGACACACATGCATGCACACACATTTACATTCCAGTCAGTCATTCAGACATCAGCAGCTCCACAGCCAGCAGTTGTAAAGACACTCGGCTCATTACGTCAAGGCTCTGGCACTTTTATTTGTCTGCCGTTGGAGTGAGAGCCTGAGTCACTTTTACATTAACGTCTTGTTGGTAGTCTGAAAAAGAGTGAACTGAAGATAAGATAAGACTAGATAAGATAAGTAAAAGCAAGAGGATGTAAGTCCAACGCATGGCTGAAAATAACAATGAGGGAGGTAATAAAGAAAACTGTAATATTGCAGCAGCTATAGTGCAAAAAAGTACTATTAATCATAAAAATACAGTAATCTCACATAATTAAAATAAATATTCTCACCTTCATTTTGCTTTTTTAATGCCTTATTAAATGAAGGATATTTAATGTGTAAAGACAATTAAATTACCTAAAATGTAGAAAATATTATAAATACAACCAATTCTTACGGGTTTTGCTGTGAAAATATCTGTAAATATAGAAATTATTTATGTAAAATTGCAGAACCAACACTTCTTTTTCTGGTAATTGTCACTATTTCTGACTATTTTTAGAAATATTTTTGCAGCATTAAACTTGAATTTAACAGTTTCATTTATTATAATAAATGAAAATATTAGTAAAATTTGCAAATGTAATTTTATGCCAAAAATGTCAAATTCGTTTTAAAAAATCTATATTTTATTGTTATTAGCAGTTACAGGTTTAAATGTTAGTTTTTATATTAGAAACGTTAATTTAAGGACTATTTTTGTATTTTTTTTATGTTTTTCTGAATTTAAAAAATATGAAAGAAACAAAAATACAATAAGGGTAGGACAGTTATACTGCTCATGATTGAAAAAATATTTGCACATGAAATTTTATGTGAAAGACTATTATATTTTATGGATCTGGTTATCTCCTGACTTTACATAAATAGTCAGAATTAAAATTTCAAGACTGTTTTCTGACTAAATGCTCGTAAAGCTAATTCCACAGCTCTGCGCTGCACAGAAGCTAAGACAGAGAATAAGGTTAACATTAGCTGTAAACTGTTAGCATTTTAGCATTAGCTTTAGCCGTACTAAACCCTCCTCTCTTTGCCTCTCAGTGCCTCGACCACCGATCTGTCCGGCGGTTTCGACTCCGGCGGCGGCTACCTGAGGAAGAGTCCGGACCAGTACAGCTCCAGAGGCAGCATGGAGAGTCTGGACCCTCCCCAGTCCTCCCAGCTCCACTCCGGAGCTCAGCACCAGCACCAGCTGGGCCACCACGGCCACAGCGGGTCCCACCAGACCTACTCGTCCTGCCACCAGCTGTCCTCCGCCAGGTCCGTAAAACAAACGCACCTCAAAAAGTTTCAAGCTAATCAGAGATGGTCGAGCAAAAGTGATGGTTTGACCTTGTCGTTCGTCGTGTTCCAGGTCCTCCAACAGCATCGACCACCTTCACAGCAAGCGGGACTCGGCCTATTCGTCCTTCTCCACCAGCTCCAGTATCCCAGAGTACCTTGCTTCCACACCTTCGTTCAGCCCAGAGCGCTCCTATTCGCTGGAGACCGTCCCTCAGAGAGGAGGAGGAAGTGGGGAGATGCAGCAGGCCGACATCCGTTACATCCGGACGGTTTACGACGCCCAGCAGGGCCTTTCTCAGGAGCAAGAACTGAGCTCCACCTCCGCCGCGATGCTACGCAACACCGACTCCAGAGGCGGAGCCAGGCCGGGGCTCAACCGAGACCTCCAAGGTGAAGTTTCTGTTTCAGGAGCAGTTTACATGTTTAGTAACTTTGATTTGATGAAGTCATTGTGTTTCATTTTAGGTTCAGTGGGCGGAGTCTGTTACCGTGGCAGCAGCAGCGGCAGCAGCAGCAGTAGCGGCAGCAGCAGCGGTGGAGGCGCTCCGGCTTCCAACAGACACAGTGTTGGTCCAATATGGGGCCCAGCAGCCAGCCGAAGCTCCTACGAGAGCCTGAAGGGGGCGCCGGCTCCACCGAGGCGCAGCGACAGCTACGCCGCCACCAGGAACCACGAGAGACCGAACTCCTGGTCCAGTCTGGAGCAGGCCCGGTCACTACGGTCAGTAGGGTTTTCTCAAATCCAAGAGAATATTGATTCCAAAAATAGACCATGTGACGATAATAATGATGATGACATGAAGATTGTCCTACTCTTAGCCCAGCTTACAATCTTTATACATCTTAATTAAGGCAAAGATCTTCTGCTGAAGTTGTGTAGTGGAGGTGTTGTTCTTAAAAGTCAAGAAATTAACATACAGAACAATATGACATGTACGGAAGCCCTAAGCGGCCATGGTCCAACTTAATTTTTTTGCTCCGTTTTCTCGAGAAAATGAGATACTTCTCCGTTTTCTTGTGATAACGACAAAATTATCTTGTTTTCTTGAGAAAACAAAATCGTTTTCTCGTTATAATGACTTAATTTTCCGGTGAGGTACAAAGCGAAACCAACCCTCAACCAACCAACCAACCCAGAAGGAGCTCTGCCACCGCTGCACACTACCGACTGAGAGTTCGTTAAAGTTGGAAAGATGTTCACAGATTCAGACTTCCAGCATCAATAACTAATTAGTGACACGCTGTCAAATCATAAACAACTGTAGTTACAGTTGATGTCTGCAGTGATTCTGGTGACACTACAGTACAGTAGAGTGAAGTTATTGAATATTTGTGTCGTGTTTCTCTTCGCTGTTGAAGCGGTTTTGCAATTTGCAGACGGTCCCTGGACACTCGTCACACAGCTGGCTGCTCATAGACACCAGTGTTATTTGTGAAGCTTGAAAGACAGCTACTGTTGATAAAGCTGAGCTTGTAGCACGTTGTCTACCTGACAACGATGGAAAGAGACATCGTTTATGTTTTGACAACGTGTCACTAATGAGTTACTGACGCTGGAAGTCTGAATCTGTGAACATCTTTCCAACTTTAACGAACTCTCAGTCGGTAGTGTGCAGCGGTGGCAGAGCTCCTTCTGGTCTGGAGGGTTGGTTTCACTTTGTACCTCACCGGAAAATTAAGTCGTTATAACAAACGATTTTGTTTTCTCGAGAAAACGAGATAATTTTGTCGTTATCACGAGATAACGGATTTTGTTTTCTCGTTATAACGACAAAATTATGTCTTTATAACGAGAAAACAGAGCGAAAAAATTAAGTTGGACGATGGCCGTTTAGGGCTTCCGTAGACATGAGTAGAAGATGGCAGTAGAATGCCAGGTGTTGATTGCAGATGCCTACATCTGTTTCTGTGAAATATGTAAGCTAATCTGATTTAATCTACTCTGTTTTCCTCAGGTCTCTGCAGAAAGGTTCCTGGCATCACTCCAGCGGCCCTGTTGCCTCAGGTACAGGTGTAGTTTAATTCCATTTTCATGATGTACCCAGGGTCCAACTACACCAGCGAGTTCTGTTCTACCAGTTAAATGTGTAGAAATAGGTTAATGAAATCCCTAAAATATATAACCAGAGAAGAAATAAACTAATTATGTACTGTGCATCTTATTTCTCACTAAAAGATGGTCTTCTTGATGATTTTCTGAATGTCATTTCTGTGGTTCTAGCTAAAGGCTCATACGGCACCGAGGGTCAGCTCCATACAGTGATAGAGAAGAGTCCGGAGAGCAGCCCCACCACAAAGCCTCGGCAGGGCGGAGGCTTTCCCCAGCCGCCCTCCCCTACCGGAGCCTCCTCTGTAAGCTCCCCTCCCCAGTCCAGCCGCCTCATTCTTCCCACCGGCATGTACCCAGTGCCCCAGCCTGAACCACACTACGCACAGATGCCCAGTTCCAGCCCCGGTCCCTCGGGGGTTTACCCAGCTCTGGCCAAGGAGAGCAGCCGACAACAGCAAGGACAAGGGCTGCAGGGCGTCGCTGGAAGGGATGAGGGAGCAGTGGATGGACGGAGGGATGGAAGGACGTCTGCTTCAGAAAATGGATACCAAAATAGCACTTCTTCACCGCACCACCACTCCTCTTATTCAACGTCTGCCTCGATGCAACTCAGGACTCAAGCACATGAAGCAGACAGGTAAGGATTGCCAAACTGTCCACAAATACTTTTCACAGCAACTTTCTATTGCAAAAATATGGCTAAATTTTAATGTTGTCAGACCCCTGGGATGCTCAGTCCTACACTGGTATGCTAACTCAATCTTTTACTTTCATTAGGCATCAACATGAAGAGTCTAACTTTGGGCTACACAGACCACAAATAAAAGCTACCGGAGGGGGGTCAGATGGCCAGACTGTGGCTCAAAGGCCTCAAAACCACCAAGGACCTTACAATCAGAGCGAATCCTATATTCATACAAGCAAGGGACCCCACAGCCAAGTCTACCAGGACCAGAACCACGATTTCCATAATCTGATGCAGTCAACCCCTGACCTCAGGCCCCTTTCGCCCTCTGACAGGAGCGACCCCTACTCACTTGGCCATTCCTGGGGAGATCGGAGCAGGTAGGAGGTTATCTGGGATCAGTGTCAGGTCAGGGTCCTTGTTCAACAGTCTAATTTCATGTTTCTGGCCAAAGCAACTTCCATGACAGCTGGTCAGTTCATCCAATGACTGGGTTTGCTATGTTTATCAAGCAAAGTCAGTTGATCCCTCCTGATCTCTCGCTTCTTGCGCCTTCTTTTCTCCTCTTCCCTCCATTTAGATCAATGGACCAGAGCAGCGTTCATTCAGAGCCAGTGACATCTCTCAGGCTCGCCCAGGGACAGGTGCACCCCAGCCACTTACCTGTTCACGCCCAGTCTCCGCCCACCTCCGCCTCGCAGTCGTCACCCCGACACTTCAGCGACTCAGCAGCTCTGCAGTACCAGCAGTGGGACCACCGAGAGCAGGACAAAGACAGAGAACACCCGCTGACCCGCCTGGAGATCGCACTCGCCGAGGTGCAGCGATGCGCCACCCCCGACAGCGCCGTCTCCGGCAGTAGCCACGGCAACAGTAGCTTTAGCGACGGCACACAAGGGCCCGCACGCAGCCTTTCCGTTTTGGAGAAAGTCAGTCGTTTCGAGCGTCGGGAACATGCTGGGAAGCAGCGCAGCCACAGCACCAACAACCCACACAACAAAGCCACACATCTGCGGGTAACTAACTTTAAATTTGTAATCAGCTTTTTTTGTTTTGGTGATAGAGTGTAGCAGAGTTGTGTGTTGGGTTATCAGAAAATAGGACACAAGTGCAGACAGGTTGTGGCAAAAAGACATTTGAAACAAACAAACCTTAACAGAGGATAGTGAGCAGACACAAAGTCCATACCTAAGGAAACTAACCCAGAGAAACTGAATTCTAAAGGGTACAAAACATGAACCTGGGTGAAAACCAAATGGGCGCAAAGCACACAAAGAACATGAATAAGAATAAAGTCTTCTATTTTAAAGGACGTGTTTCTTATGACACAGTTTGTTTTCAATAGCAAGATATTTAGTGATGGTGACACCAGTAGTTGTCCACTATTAACCTCCAGATTTGGCTCTGACAGCTTATTGGAGAAATTTATGCTAAAACGTGCCAAAAATAAACCAAAATGTGTTCAGAATCTGTCAAAATGGGCCAAAATATGCCCCAAAAACTTGGCAAAAAACGTCCAAAAAAAACAAAATGAGCAAAAAATAAGCTAAAATTTTCCCAAGTTGTATCAAAATGCGTTGAGACCACACCCAAATAAACCTTAATTTGTACACAGCAACAGCAAACTTCGACAGTTTGGGTCACGACTGTTATTAATGGAGACATAGTGGGTCCTGAGGTGGGACCAGGACCCACCAACTGGCAAAGACAGAGGAAAAGACAAGACACAGGTAAAACTAATGAGGGCAATCAGAAAAGGAGGGAAAACAGGCAAAAGGAGGACGCAAAAACAAAAGCAGCACACTAGGAGACAGGATTTGCTAAACAAAACAGGAAATAAAAGCTAGCCAAAACCAGAGCATGACCGTATCTGTATGACTTACCAAGATTTTCTTCATCCCAAACTAAACCAACCTTCTAAAACAAAGTCCTTGTCAGCTTTTTTACCGCTTCACTGCTTCATGTTTCCTGGTTTTTAATCAGATGACCGATAAAGGCCGCAGTAGCCCCTGTGGAGCAGAAGACCTCCGAAACATGCTGGAGAGAAGCACCAAGGGGACAAAAGCCCACAGGACGATGAGCTACAGAGGAGGCAGCAGCGAACACATGAAATACAGGTAGAAGTACCGTGTGATGCAACTGTAGATATAAATACACAGGTAACAACTTTTCTCCTTGGATAAAGGCGCTTACATTTCTATGTTTTGTTCAGGACTCCAGCAGATCCTAGTTCAGCCCTCCAGAGGAGCAGAAGCACCTTCCAACTGGATGGATCTAGGGAGGGAGAGAGCAGCAAGGACTTTCCCTGGAGACAGGAAATCCAAGAGATCTTGGTCCCCATGCAGGACACATCCTCCAACAGGTCAGAGTCCTTCAGCAAGTCAGAGTTCTCCAAAAGGACAGGATTCCTTCAGTAGTTAAGGCCTACCCTCAAGGACTTGGAAGGTCAGAGTCCTTGTGGGTCCTTCAAGAGGTCAGAGTCCTATGGTAAATCAGAGTCCTTCGGCAGGTTAGAGTCCTTGAGGGTCCTTCAGGAGTTCAGAGTTCTTCAGCAGGTCAGAGTCCTACAATAGATGAGGGTCCTTCAGCAGGTCAGAGTCCTTGAGGGTCCTTCAGGAGGTCAGAGTCCTTCAGTAGGTCAGAGTACTTTAGCATGTCAGAGTCCTTCTGCAGGTAAGAGTCATTAGGGTCCTTCAAGAGGTCACAGTCCTTAAGTAAATCAGAGTCCTTTGGCAGGTCAGAAACCTTCAGTAGTTCAAAGTTCTCCAATAGGTTAGAGTCTTGCTGCAGGTAAGAGTCCTTTAAAAGGTCATAATCCTTTACGAGGTGAAAGTTCTCCAATAGTTCACAATCCTTCAGGAGGTAAGGTCCTTCAGTGGGTCAGAGTTCTTCAGCAGCTCAGGGTTGGACGACATTATGCCGAGTCCTCCAGGAGGCCAGTTTTGTGATCCTAATGTTGGATACTTGTTTCTAATCAGATCTTACAGGGACTCCTTGAAAGACGCCCAGTCTCATGTACTCCGGTCCACCTCCTTCAGGCGACGAGACCTCAGCTCCTCAGGCAGCCCCCCACCTCCTGCAGCTCCTCCTACTGTTCCCTCGACCACCAGCCATCAGCCTCCAGCTGTCCCTGTGAAGTACCACTCTCTGGAGAAAAAAGGCCCCAAAACAATGCCCAAACCACAGGGCATCATAGTCACGCCGCAGGCCCAACCGTCGGTCACTTCCCCTCACACCCCAAAGGAGAGGCATGTGGTCAGTCCCGATGTTCGAGGCGTGGACCCACCAGCCCTCCCCAGTGTCCCACCGGTTGGACCTCCTGCTGTGATGCGGATCTGTGGCCGCAAACGTCTGACGGCGGACCAAAAGAAGCGCTCGTACTCAGAGCCAGAGAACATGAATGAAGTTGGGGTTTCAGATCCAGAGACTGCTGCTCTTTTCCGGCGTGGAGGAGGTAAGAAAAAGAAAGAACCTTCATAAGATATCCTCTACACCTCTATCCTGTCCTGACCACACTATTTACTATCTATTAGTATTACCGTCTACCTGGAAGACAATGAGCTTCAACAGAATGTCAGTATTGCAGTCAGTGTTTATCAGGTATAGTTTATCTGAAAAAT
Source organism: Dascyllus trimaculatus (assembly GCA_024666655.1). Lineage (NCBI taxonomy): Eukaryota > Metazoa > Chordata > Actinopteri > Pomacentridae > Dascyllus > Dascyllus trimaculatus. The sequence goes on from CM045460.1 coordinate 28,698,310, forward strand.
CTAGCCCCATCTAACCAAAGAATATGTCCCTTACCTCCCGGTCCACTAGAAACCAGTGTGGCAGACCGGCGGAAGATGTTTGAACTTGTCGCAAGTCGTGTTGGTGGCGGGGCTCCTCAGAACCCCACGTCAAGGCCCGACCTACGGCAAGTCCAGCAAGACGCCCTCGCCGAGTACGTGGAGAGGAAGCGAGGTGGGAAGAGAGACGAGGGAGGACAGAGGAGTGGATCGAGGCCTCGCAGTGCTTATATACAACCTGATAACGGCAACCATACAGGTGGGTGCAGGCGCAGTAAAGGATATGTGGATAAAAAAAAAGGACTGAGTGAGGGCTTATTAAGTTGGGTCAGTTGCTTTGTATCGGGTAAATCATTAAGTGAGAGGAACATTTAGATGAATAAAACATTCTTTTTGCCTTCGTTTTCAGCCTCCTCCTGTTACTCGGACACCCTCAGCCTCTCCTCAACATCCAGCATGCTCTCCCTCCAGGACTCCGGCCTGGATCGAAGCTTCTCCTCTGCGGAGAGGCGCATCTCCTCAACCCTCCCTCCTGGAAGTGACCTTCGGAGCTTCCAGTCCAACTTTTTCTACCCAGGCAGGGTGACCACACCGAGGCTTCCAGTGCAACCACCGCCCAGGTAACCAGTAGCAGTGTGGCTTTAGGGAAGGGTATTGTCTATCATGGTCCCCTGAGGATGACGCCTGATGACATTGTTGGTCTCCTTACGTCCTGTTTTCTTCTCTCAGTTCCCCTTCTGGCTCCATATTTGAGCTCCAGACCCAGACCCAACAGGATTTCACCCGTGAACCAGGGATCAGCAGACAGAGTCAGTCTTCCAGCAGAGACCCAAGGCCGAGCCATGAACGGCAGGTCGCAGAGCCTCAGGTCAGCCTCGGACTGTCTAAGCAGCTCAACGGGGCTCTGCAGAGGGTAGGTTCAGCTCGGAGGTCCGGGAAATCAGCCTCTGCCGAAGATCTCCTGGAGCAAACCAAGGACCGACAAACTTCTCCTCAACACAGCCGCTCTCGTTCCTCCCCCACTGCAGAGAGAATGAACCAGGTAACACTGTACTCTAGGAACTCAAAAATGATTACTGCCAACCAAAATTATAGTATTTAGATTTTTTTTTGTTGAGTTAACGGTTGCCTGTTTTGCGTTAGCTATTTAGAAACGTCACCTTGAAATTAGATGATCGGAATATGGAATCACTTTGTAGTAGGAGATTCTCAGTCATCCAGGCCATTGTGATTCTATCAGTCTGGGTAAAAAGCAACTGCACTTCTGTTCCAGGGTTCTTTGAGACATTTCACCTCTCATCAAAGAGGTTTCTTAAGTTCTAACTGACTCGATTAGGGGTCTCAGAAATGTATAATCGCATGGCTAATGGTCTGTTAATCACCCGAGACTTACACGCCTCGAGGTCTGAATGGGTAGATTTCCCAAGAACAACGATGATAGTAAAGCTGCCAGGTTGGGAGTGACTCAAGATGTTTCTGGGGAAAAATCTCAGCATTGCGTTATAGGTGCTTGATAGTTGGTGTTGTTGACCCCCTCCTCTGTTTAGACATGGCTGTTTCTGTTTAAAGTGGATGGCTTCCTTTACTCCTCTCTCAAAAGATCATTCTTCTTTGTGCAGAATGTAAACAGTGCTGTCCTCAAAGCAGCGTCCCTTATCCTTCAGATGGAAGTAGACTGCTGAGTCTTGTTTTGGCTCTCCTCTGTTGAGCAATGCTCTTGTGTCCACAACTGAGAGGAGTAAAGGAAGCGATCTATGTTAAACAGAAACAGCCACCTCTTAACAGAGATGTGGTCTATGAAACCAATTACCAAGCAACACAAACACTGTGTTTAGATCTCTCCCTGGAGAGTTTCACCATCATTACCATCTTGAGTCAACCCTGACTTGGCAGCCTTGCAAACATTGTTGATATTGATGTTAATGAAATATGGTTAGAACCAGTCTAGTCCACCATTCTACGATGCCAGAGGTCCCAGCATGCCAAAGCCTTTGCTTGCTTGCGATGCACCCAAGGCCAGTGCCTATGTTTACAAGTGGTGGTCCTCAGGGAGGGAGGTCTATGCTGCGTTTCTACGGGACAAAGCCCACCTACCAGATACTTGCCGTCAACCTGCCCTTCAAGGTGTGGCTCCCTTAGGGGGGCCATCCTTTCTCTAATCCGGGTTAGGTAGCACCAGTCCAAGGCTTTACTGTCAGTGGTGTAAGTGGCATCTGAACTGTTAGTCTCGCCCCTCCCTTGGAAGGAATTTGTCTTGGGAGTCCCTACCAGGGGTCACTGGCACCTTCCACACAAACAAACCCCCCTACCACATTAAGGTGGCGATTCTCAGTGGGACTCACCCATAGCAAGAGAATGAGGGTGAGGGAGCCCAGAGTAGAGTCACCTCTTCTTCTTGTTAAAGGGGGACAACTAAGGTCGTCCAGGGTGCCTTGCATTCAGGATTTTTTGGGACTTATCCAACTGGTAGGTGTGGGGGTTGACCCAGAACATGCTGGAGAGATTATATAATCTCATCTGGTCTGGAATCACCTTAGTATTACCCCAGAAGGAGCAGGAAAATGATGGTAAGTAGAGGGATGTGTGGACTACCTTAGCTGCCATCCCGACCCAACTTTGGAGTTTAAGGATCATTTAACTTGGTGCACAAATGTTTACAGTATTTGGATGCCCATGAATAATGTAAAAATATATATTTATGGTCACATCTCCCAAACACTTTGATACTTCAGCAGTCATTTATTCTCTGTTTGTTAGCTTTGGTTATGTAAACTCTAGGACAGGAAGGGACAAACAGTAATAAAATAGAGAGTCTTGTTTATAGGTGTTGGTCTAGAGGGACAAACCACAGACCATGTTCAGACTGATTTCAAACCACATTGTTCATTCGAATTGGATCAGACTGGCGACCCAGTTGGTGTGCAAAAAAATAAATAAATACGAGAAAAGTAGCTCAACTTTGGCAGCGGCCTGAAATGCAAACCGCTAATGAAAGCATTATTTTGTAACGTTAACTGCATACTTTGGCCGTTTACATTATTAGTGTTGCGATAAATGATAATTCCAAGTTTTCCAGAGTTGCTCAATCCTGCCTCATATCGTTTTAACCCACAGAGCACCTGATTAACCTTCATCTGTTTCTCCACTTTGGTCCAAACTCAAAGACTCGCCCAGAAGTCCTCCACAGGCCACTTTGAATTTCCATTTGCTTGATGACATTTTGTCCTGAGTCACACAGGAAATACCCAGAATCCTCAGAGTTTCCTGTGAGGTGCCAGGGAGCCGGAGATGGTGGCTGGGCGCTGTCCGATGTGGACGATAGCAAAGATAACACGCGCACACATGTACATATGCGCATACATCTTACACGTACTCACCGGGTTTCGTAAAGGAGGGCAGCACAGGGATGAACTTCTCTTTTATCAATCATCAGAGCAGCTCTTGTCACATAAACATCATTACAGTTCAGTCTGCTCACTTAGGTCTTGCTTTATACAGTAGATCTCAGTGCTGGGCGTCGACAGCCCTGCTTTTATTAAACATGATAAAGCCTGCAGCTCGGTGGAGGACCAGCAGGCCTTCGCTTTGATAAGGTCTGCGGTCAGACATGTGATGCGACAGTCTGGAGATATTCTTTAAATGAGACACAGAAACAGTCTTGATTTAAAAAAACAGGGATTTCCAAATGAGAAAACCCCTTAATCAGATAGAGATAAGGCCGCTGTGCACACTGAGGTTTGTGGAAACAGAATAAACTGTAATAACAACTTGCAGTTACGGGATTGTGAGCTCTGGAAAGTGTTAGATCTGATATGTTTTTGAGGAATTTCAGCAGTTTTTTTCCCACGCTGTTTGTTCAGTGAACCAGAAAAACACCAATAAGCATAAAAAAGATAAAGAGTTCTGCAGAATTTCAACCAAAAAACCAAAGAATATAAACGTTTAACTGAATAAATCCCAGGAGCAGCCACCGCTACAGCTAGTAACTGTACAGTATCACAAGTTTAGATAATAAAAGGTTCAGTAATAAATGAATATTGAGGCATGCAGGTGTTAGATAACTGTAAATACAACTGTTGGGAGTGAAGAAGATTCTGGTTCTGGAGGAAAGGAACAGCACTCAATAAACCAAACAGGCAAAAGTATGCAGTGACCATGTGCTCATTATATTATGTCAAAAGTTATTTTACATGTGTACAGTCAGGAAAAGGAAGAGTCCATTTGAATGTTGTAATCCTGGTTGTCAAAGCGCGGAATGATTCACAGTTTGAGAGTCCACTGTTTGATGGGAGGAAAAATAATAAACGATACGTGGCTGTAGAAGTCGCTACCACACCAGTAGCAGTAGTTAAGTCAGCGTCTTAACCCCTTAACGCCGGTTGTCGCAAATTTACACTGTACCACTGCAGCCGAGATAGCGTGTGCATTCCCCCAGTGCTGGTTTGTGCATATTCAATACATACCTAGAAACCTTTTGCAAGCACTGGTTTCTCTTAGGACCGGTTTGAATGATATTTGCGGCATCAATTAAAAAAAAATTACCATTAATGCCTGTTGCATCACACCTTTATATCTATTATATGTTTTATAGACAAATTAACAATCTCCACTTAATTTAACATCAACTTGAAATAAAAAACACATAAAATTACTGTTTTTATATAATTGTAAACAAATTCAGGCGTCAAGGGGTTAATGCACGGGGCAGAGATGAAAGGGTGGCATTGTAAATCGGAGATAGGATAGTTGGTGTTGCAGACCTCCTCCCCTGTTGACGAATGGTTTTTCCACTTTTACTTTTACTCTTAGGAGAGTTTCAACAAGTTAACCTCTAAGAACCATAGCCAAGTGGCCCATTGCGACTCGAATGACTCTGACGAGTGTTCGATCCCCGGCCCCTCCACATGTTGAAGTGCAATTCCTTGGGCAAGACAAGGAATTGCAACCCCAAGTTGCTTCCAATGCATGGCAGCCAGCTGTGTCGCCATCGGTGTGTGAATGGGTGAAGCGCTACCTTCAACACCAAGGTAGAAAAAGGCGCTATACAAGTGCAGACCGTTTACCATTTTACCACTCTGACGACTCCCATGACTGTCGTTACCATAGACATATATACGTAGACGCCGCATTGACTGCTGCTGCCGATTGGAGCAGACGTGCCCACGCGGCGGCCATCTTGGTACAGTGCCACTCGCCCCTACAGTGCATTACGTCTATAGAGGAATGACATGTCTGAACTATAAAAGTGATCATAAATCCATCAGTTGTCAACATATATTGTTTGTTACAAACGTCAGACATGGAGGACGGACAGGCAGACATAAATAGAACAAAAGCATCCAAGCATCCTGTGTCAAAGCTACATGTGTGACGTTTTTAACAAACCAAACCGTTTG